>QLOM01001537.1:2087-19305 GCA_003313785.1 Termitomyces sp. MG148 | reverse complement strand
CCCGTGGTCGCCTAGTCATGTGTCGTTCGCGTCGCGCCTGGTCGCCTGAGTGAGCCGCCAAACTGTTATCAACAAAAGTCGCTAATTATAGCTTTGCTGCGCTGAGCCCAGCCCCGGTCTTATCACCGGGGGCACCGGCTCATGCTCACCTCCTCAGTAGCCCAGTCGATTTCCGGGTTGTGCTCCCGAAGCCACGGGAATCCCAGGATCATGTCCTGTTTACCAATGCTTGTGACGGCAAAGGTAGTGCGCTCCGCATGGGACCGGTAGCAAAGAACAAGGTCCACCACAGACTTGATGGACCCCGCTTCGTTGCGGGTACCATCAACGTTGTATACCGGGATCGGAGCAAGCAGGGGTCGAGTGGTGAGCTGATGCCGTTCTACGTAGCTGGTGTCCACGAAGAGCCCGGTGGCTCCAGAGTCTAGGAGGGCCGACACGCTCCGGGTCTGCTGCGTGTCGGTGGTCTCAATTTCCACGTTCATCCGGAGTGAGTTGGGCGACGGAGTGGAGGCAATTACGTAGCGGTGGGGGAGGCGGCGCTCTCAGGCAGGGAGGCGCATTTGGGCAGGCGTCGGAGAGGGCTGAGGGGGTTTGTTGGGTACGACAGGGGTAGTGCTTACGGCAGGAGAGCTATCAGCAGAGACTGTATTGATTTCTTCTACCGACAAACATGCGAACCTGTTAGCACTAAGCGGCAGGGGCGTACTGGTCACCCGCCGCGCCCCTGAAAACCCTCACGCTGCTCCTCCTGGCCTTCCGGAACGTGGGCGTCTTTTGATGTCTCCTCCGGGACGGGGGTATCCGGAGAGGGCACTCCAGCAATGTCCCGGGCCGCCAGGAGCTGCAGGAGTAGCTCTTCTTGCTCCTCCGGGGAGAGGTAGCGCATTTCCAGACCCCTGGGGCAGTGACGCGCAAAATGGCCCTGCACGCCACAGTGTTGGCATGAGAGGAGGAGCGGGGCGCGCTGTCGGGAGGCATCCACATCCATTGGCGCGCCTGGAGGTAGTGCCAGAATTGTTGGGGGTGCGACCGTTGCCATGGGCAGTGCCGGGATTGGGAACCTGTGGGGGAGCATCGCGGGGGGTCACGTCAGAGGCGCAGGATGCGCAGGCTTGCGGAGGTTGCGCTTAAGCTCCATGAGCTGCTATTGCTCCCGGGCCACCTGGTATCATGCCAGGACCTGGTTGTCAGCCGGTCGACCCTCCGCAAGGTTGTCAATGCGCTCCATCAGGGTCGGATGGAGCCCTTCCCGAAAGGTAAGGCAAAGTTGCAGGCCATTGGGGTACTCGGCCTGCTCGACCAATGCGTGGAATGAGTCGATGTACTTGTCCAGCAAGCGTTTCCCTTGGCTGTACTGCTCCCTATCCCTCAGGATCAGCGTGGCGCTTTTGGCGGAGTTCCGGGGAAAGAACTTGTCCCGGAACTCTTGTTCGAACTTGGCCCAGTCCGTAAAGCTCGTGACGCCTCCAGGGCATCGGAAAACCCTCAGCGCATAGGTGGCCGCTTGTCCCAACTTCATGTAGGACAAGACCCACGCAATTTTCAGCTCGTCAGATATGAAATCGTCGCCACAAAGCTGGAGATAGGTGGCGCACGACTGGAGGAAGCGTTCTCCGGACGCATGGTCGCCGTTGTAGACGTCAGGGGTTGCCGGGCACAGGATGTTGGAGTGCTCCCGTGCCAGGATGGGGGATTGCACAGCACGTGGGCGCTGCACCGGCGGAGTAGGCGGCGGGGGGTTAGGTGCCACCGGAGCAAGGCGTTCAAGGAGGGTACGGAGAGAGTCGGAGATGGTGTCGGTGGTTTGTCAGAGGTGGGTGAGTTCGGCGGAGTGCTGGGTAAGGGAGGCTTGAGTGAGTTGCACCTGCGTTTCTAGGTGGAGCAGGCGGGTCCAGGCTTCCTCGCCGGAGGCGGCAGCGTCCGGGAGCGCTTCTGGAGCGGCGGGCTGAGACATAGACAAGGCAGTGCTTAAAACCGGTGGGGGAGCAACGAATAGGAGCCAAAGAGGTGTTTGGCGGCTATAGGGGGCTACCAGACCGAGATTAGGAGACTTGTTCTGCTGTAAGGGCAACCTCCAGAGGTTGCAGTTAAGTCACACAACTGGCAGAGGGAAATCCGAAGTGTATTAGAGACAGTACATATTACAGGGAAATAACTAATCACCTGGCAGAGGGAAATCCGAAGAGAACAAGTCTAAGGATTCCTCTGCCACGGCGTGGCGCATCAGTACGGGGGCGGGGGCATGAGAACGACTGTACAACATCTCGGAGAAGTCCAACAACTGCAAGAGAGCATCCCAGAGATCTCTGGGATGGCCAGAAAGGGAAATGGCCAGAAAATGAAGTCCAGGGGGTCCTGGAGATCTCTGGGATGGCCAGAAAAGGAAGTCCCCTGACACTCACCCTTTACCCTTCTCCATGGCAGAGAAGTGGCGCTCTATGGTGGCGGGTAGACCAGATGCGGTGGGTAGACCAGATGCAGTGGACAAACCAATGGGGGGTGCAAGCAGAGTGTCAAAAGCAAGAAGGGCCTGCTCCTTGGGAAGCTGAGGAGGGGCAATCAGAACGGTCAGATGGATGGAAAAATGGAAAGACAGCTTACTACCATGTCGGCGGCGTGCTCATGGCTCATGCATATGAGGAGCTTAGTGGCAAATGAACTCCTGATGAGCCTTGACATATCTTAGCCACTCAACGCCGTGTCCATCAAGGCTGGCCCAGTTGCCAATCATGCCAAAGAGGCCAAGAGCGGCAGCCTCATCATTCCAGCCGCCTAGGGGAAGGTTGGCAAACCGGTCCAGAGCCTCATCAGCCCGGGTGACGTACTGCTAGGCAAGGGACACGTGGAAGGAATTGACAGGAGACTGAGGCATAGCATGAGATGGTAGGATACATACCTGGTGCCTGCTACTTATAGAGACCAGCACAAGGCGCTTAAATAAGATGGTGGGCTTCCTTGTCAGGCTTGTGCTTCTGAGCCCATCAGAATAAAGGACGGCATCATTCAAGAACATACTTCAGAAAGACTTGACAATTGATTGTTGACTAGGGGCAGTCAGAAATTTAATTTTGGAGGAGGAGCTAAAAGGAGAAGACAATGGAGGTATACTACACAACAGAGCAGAAACTACCAAATATGACTTGAGCTACCAAGACAAGAATTAGGAAGATTTGGCAGGACTAAGCAAAGTACGATAGGCAGAAAACCAGCAGCGCTGCCACTCATAAGCACGTTCACATTCCTGATCATACCAAAGCAGTACAAAACACCAACTGCCAAACTTCCAAAGATCACAATGTGCAACAATCAGCTGATTATGGGCTTGCCCAATACCCACAAAAGCATTGTCTAGGGCGGTACAGCACTGTTTCCATTGACAAAGAAGCTGACCCTGACTAAGGCAGAAATTGACGGGATATGGCAGAGTGGGCAGAAGCCACTCGGGAACATTGGAAAAACATAGAGTTGGCGAACAAGAGGAACAACCCTGGAACAAAAACCATGAAATGGGTAAGGAGGAGAAGTGAACAGAGCAACATGTACTGCAGAGGACTTGGTAGAAGAAACCAAAATAGGCAAAGAAGGACAATCCCTGCAAGAAGAGTCTTGTGGTAGGATAAGAGGGAGCAGCCCTAAGTCACCAGCAGCTTGTGATGCTTCACAAAATACTGAAGCTGCTCACGGAGCTCAATGGTGCTGCCCCCACCGCTTGACAAGGAGGCGCCGCACCTGGTCCAGCCAGAGCCAGCCAAGGCCGAGGCCATGGCCAGAAGTGCAGGACCAGTAAAGAATGGCAAAGTCTTTGACAAATTTGCGACCATTCAGGGGGTTGTCAGCATGGGCCAGAATCAAGGTCAATAAAGGGTTGGCCAAGCTAGCAAAAGTATGGGTGGCCTCTCCAAGGAGGTGGGCAATATCAACAACAGGCGCCAACAACATAAAGAATGTGTCAGGTTCCGCTGACCCGGGGGCTCAGCAATTCTGGGCGAGGCCTTACCAAGCGGACTCGGACAGCTACGGACATGCCGGGACTCAGAGAGGACCGGGGGTAGGCGCCGGGAGGAGGTGACGTGCGCCGGGGGCGTGGGGAGATCAGACGAAGTGTTCCGGGGTTGGCGCGAGCAAGGGGCGAGCGCCGGACGGGAAGGTTCTACTGGGGGAAGTTCGGTTTAGACGGCGCGATGAGTGGCGTGCCGGCGGCGAACTATCTGGGGAAATCAAGGGGCTGATAGGCGAATAGGCAACTTAGAGTTGACAGGTGCGGGACCGAACTTAGAAGAGCGGAGAATGCGGACCGGAGAAGATAAGAGACCGGAATACGAGAAGAGAAGGAAAGGAGAAACTTGAGGCAGAGACGAGGAACTTAGAAGAGCGGAGAATGCGGACCGGAGAAGATAAGAGACCAGAATACGAGAAGAGAAGGAAAGGAGAAACTTGAGGCAGAGACGAGGAAGGAGGAAAGAGACGGATGAGCAAAGGAGATGGAATTAAGAGAGTAGATAGAGACAATGGACAGATACGAGATGAGAGAATAGAGACGGATGCGGACTATAGAAATGGAGACGAGTACAAGACAATAGAGAGAGAACGAGTACGAGGCGAAGTTACGAGGCCGGAGCGATACGAGAGGAAAACCGGAGAGTATGGGCAATATCAAGACTACCGTACTTAGTGCCACGGGGGGGCTTATATACTGACTACACGATGAGGCAGGTCCAGGGTCCCGGTTCTGGGTCTGGGGCGGCTCCGGGGCTCCGGTGGTGTCCTGGAGCGCCTAGGAGGACAAAGGGAAACCGCGGGTGTCGGATGGGAGTGGCGCCGTTGCTTTGGGAGTCGCAGTGGCGCCGCGCGAGGGAGGACATGGCGCGACGAGAGGACGCGACGAGGCATGATGCGGGAGTTGATGCGGGACGAAGCATGATGCGTGGGTTGATGCGCAGGGCGATGCATGATGCGTGGCATGATGCGTTGAGTGATGCGTGATGCGTTGGATGCTGTGTGGGTCGCCGTGCCGTCGCGCCGGGGATCCCCAGGGGTCGTCGGTGGTGTCCGTGGGGTGTCCCGGGGGAACGTCAGGGTCGACCGGGGTATGATGTGATGGCCGTGTCGGGTGCTCGTGGAGTTCGTCCCGAGTCGAGGTCGTGCGAGGGGTGTTTGCCAGGGTGTGTGGTGTGGTCCCGGGCCCGGGGCTCAGGTCCGGGGGTAGGTCGTGACAGAATGGTGCGGTAAAGGTAGGAAAACAACGAGCCTTTATAGAAAATAAGGTGCGGAATTGAAACAAAGCTACCGGAGCCTTCACAGGGTTGCACCATGCCTATAGACCCTCTACCAAGGAAGTGTAAGGGCAACCTCTGGAGGCTATGGCTCAGTCACACAGCTGGCAGAGGGAAATCCAAAGTATATATAGGTAATACAACAATAACTACTCACCTGGCAGAGGGAAATCCAAAGAGAACAAGTCTAGGGATTCCCTATGCCAGGAGTGACGCTTCCAAGGCTCCAGAAGCGTGGGAAGTAACTGTATAGTATGACAAAAGCCACAATAAAATTTATAATCTAAAAAAGGAAAATCTCCGAAAATAATCAAAAACTCGGAAATTGCCATTGCCAGAGGTCATGCACATGTCTCATGTGACTTGCTTAGTAATTTGGAGGCTAGCCTCGAGATGACTAAGCCTCTGGAAGCGTTGGCTACACTTGTTTGAATGATAACTAAAGAATCAGAGCACCTCAAGGGCTGAGAATAGTACCAATAGATAGTGTTGAAGGAATAGAAGCAGTAAAGTAAAAGAGTAACAGCAGAAATAGGGAAATAAATAGAGGAAGAATGAAAGAATAAAGAGTGGAAGAAGGGAGAAATGAGGGGTCCCTTGACAATGGTTGACAGTTGCCAGGAGATAGAGGCCATCGTGGCCAGCGGCTCCCAGATCATCTCGATGTCAGCAGAGGTCGCTAACAATTTAGGCCTCATCTATGACCCTGGTATAGTCCTAAACATGCAAAGCGCTAACGGTACCATAGACAGATCACTAGGACTTGCCAAAAATGTACCATGCACCATTGGCAACCTCACGTTTTACTTGCAAATATACATACTACAATCACCCGCTTATGACATACTCCTCAGCCAACTCTTCGACGTTTTAGCACGCACCATAGTTAAGACTCTATCCAACAACAAAACCACGCTAACAATTAGCGACCCAAACTCTGGAGTCCGCTGCACTGTGCTGACCTTTCCAAGAGGTCGCCAAAAAGAAAAGCTCGCCAAAGCACCAACATTTACCAACCAATACCCTGGACAGCTCCACTCATGTTTTTATCCACCATCAAGGAAGTGATTAGTGATGATCATGGAGATGTAGCGCTTATGCTGGACTATGATCACCGTAGTGGTCTTGTAAATATCGTTTCTACCGCCTATCTTGACTCTGAAGTACTCTCACCTTCTTGTGACCCTAGCGCTAATACGCCCACTACTAGTACCTCTACTACAAACCATCAAAAGCTTACCAACTCGTCTCTTGCCTACCTGTACCTTACCGCTTCTGACCATTTTGCCAAATTTGCCTCTTCTGATACATATCTTGAAACATTACCTAATTCTTCCCAACCTGCCATTCTTGGACTTTCCAAAGCTAGTGCTAGCGCTAGTGACTCATCACTTACATTACCTACCGCCTCCACTTTTGCCGCCGCTAACGCTACTAAACGCAAAGGTGTACAGGTCAAAAAGAAGTCTAAACCCGTAGTGCTTAAAATCAAACCTGTCGCCAGCACAGTCTCCAAGGACTTTCAAATTGAACAAAATATCATTGGCGACCTGCTTGCTGACATGCCAACATTGACCCTGAACCCACCACCATTTAAACCGACAGGTTGCTTTACTGAGGAGCACCAGAAACAGTTTGTTAGCAACTACAATACTGGCTTCCTCACCACTCCCAAATTAAACATCCTTACTGACCTCATGTCCAAACAGAATCAAGCATTCGCTTGGGAGGACTCTGAGCAAGGTAGCTTCTGTACTGACTTCTTCCCGCCCATTGTCATACTGACCATCCCTCACATACCCTGGACTGAACACAACCAACCCATACCGCCTGGACTGAAAGCTGAAGTCTGTCAGATTATACACAGCAAAATCAAGGCTGGCGTCTACGAGCCCTCCAATAGCACTTACCACTCCCAATGGTTCTGTGTCCTCAAGAAAAATGGTAACCTTTGTATTGTTAACAGTCTTGAGCTGCTAAATAGGGTCACTGTACGACACTCTGGTGTCCCACTCTTTCCCGACAACATTGCCGAGTCCTTTGCTGGGCGGATCTGTCGCACCACCCTTGACCTCTATGTCGGCTACGATGAGCAACTCATCCATCTCTCTTCATGTGACCTCACCACGTTTCAGACACCCTTTGGTGCCTTGTGACTAGTTACATTGCCGATGGGTTGGACCAATTCAGTACCCATTTTCCATGACAACGTAAACTACATTCTTCAACCAGAAATCCCCGAATACATACAAAGTTTCATTGACGACATAGGCGCTAAGGGCCCCAAAGATTGGTGACTCATGGATGGCCTCCCAGCGACTCACCCTGACAACCCCAGCATCCGCTTAGCACTCTGGGATTTTTTCCAGCTACTTAACCGCATTCTCCAGCGCATGAAGTACAGTGGCGGCACGTTTTCTGGACACAAGCTAGTACTCTGTGCCCCGCGCTTCAAAATCCTTGGCCACGTCTGCACACCTAGCGGCCGCGTTCCCAACAAGTCATGCTTAGCTCTGTTGGAGTGCTGGGATGTTTGCCACAACCTTTCAGAGGTACGCGCCTTCCTGGGGACTGTTGGCGTCCTCTGTATCTTCATCAAGAACTTTGCCCACCGAGCCCACCATTTTACCTGCCTTACACGTGCTAACGCCCTCTTTGAATTCAGACCCAAGCAAGTTGTCGCCCAGCAAGACTTAGTAAAGGCGCTACATGAAGCCCAGCCACTTGTTCCCATCAACTACCAGTCGCCAGACCCTGTCATACTAGCAGTAAATACCTCATGCATTGCCGTCGGCTTCTTCTTGTGTCAGTGCCCTAGCGACAATTGGAAACAGAGGCGCTACAACTGCTTTGGGTCAATCACGCTAAACAACAGAGAATCATGCTACAGCCAGGCCAAATTGGAACTCTATGGCCTCTTTAAAGCTTTTCAGACGCTAAGGATGTATCATGGATGCTAGGTACATCAAAGGTATGCTACAGAACCCTGACATACAGCCATCCGCCAGCATGAATCGCTGAATAGCTGCTATCCTTATGTTCCACTTTGAGCTGGTACACATCAAAGGCACCTTCCACGGACCTGATGGACTTTCCTGATGACCCTTACAGCCTACCAACCCTCTTCCCAACCAAAGCAACGACGACGTCTTTAGCGACTGGATAGACCAACTTCATGGATTCATGCACCTTATACAGCTCCCTATCTGTCTCCTCCGTAGCGACCGACCCGCTAACACTTGTCTACACCCAATCGTTCCTTACCAACCCACTTCCTTTACCGCCCCTCTAACATTCTTTACCACTAACATTACCGACAAATCGCCAACCATCACCAGAGTTGAGGAACCCAAATCCCTGAGAGAAAACAGCATTGACCTTGCATATGACTCCGTACCCCAGAGCGCTAAAGCACAAGCCGACGACGCACGCTTAATCAACATAGGAGACTGGTTGAACTCGCTTAAGCGGCCTGAACACCTTAGCGACAATGAATATGCCACATTCATCCGATATGCCACCAACTTCTTCCTTAGCAACAATTGACTCTGGCGATGCAACAAAGATGGTGCCCACAAACTCGTAGTACAGCCTAGCGACCGGCTTCGGATCTTACGTGCCATGCATGACAACTTAGGCCACAGAGGACTATATGCGACACGTGTCATACTACTGGAACGTTTCTGGTGGCCTCACGTGCAAGCTGATGTTGCTTGGTATGTAAAGACTTGCCACCTTTGCCAGATTCAGCAAACTTGCCAACTGCTCATTCCGCCAACGGTTGCTACGCCAGCGCCTCTCTTCAGAAAAATCTATATTGACACAATGCACATGCCTAAGTTGGGTCGCTACAAGTACATCATCCAAGGATGCTGCTCACTAGTACACTGGCCAGAATTTAGAATGCTCCAATGGGAAAACACCGACGCTATAGCTAAGTGGTTGTTTGAAGACGTCATCTGCCGCTGGGGTGCGCTAAGAGAAATAGTTACTAACAATGGTGCCCCCATCATAAAAGCGCTAACCTACCTCGCCAAGAAGTACAACATCCACCACATACGCATCTCAGGTTACAACAAATGCGCTAATGGTCTTGTGGAGCGTCCTCACTTTGACATGCACCAAGCTCTCTTCAAGGCGGTAGACGGCGACAAGTCCAGATGGAGCGAGGTGACCTACTCTGTCTTTTGGTCAGAAAGGGTAACTATACGTAAGCGCATGGGCTGCTCACCTTATTACGCAGCAACCGGCACCCACCCTTTGCTGCTTGCCAACATCATTGAAGCGACATACTTGCAACCCACACCCAACTCCTTATTGTCCACTACCAACCTCATTGCTAGACGTGCCATTGATTTACAACGACAAAATGAAGACTTAGTGCACTTATATGAAACAGTTTTTAGCGCCAGACGGAAAGCTGCGCTAAGATTTGAAACTGACCACAGTGCCACCATATGAGACTACAACTTTGGCCATGGATTGCTAGTACTCATGAGGAACTCCAAAATAGAAACCACCCACAACAAGAAAATGCGCCCTCGCTACTTGGGGCCATTGGTAGTTATCTCTCAAAACCGTGGAAGCGCTTATGTCCTTTGTGAACTAGATGGATTGGTACTGCACAGACCGGTTGCCGCCTTCTGATTGCTCCCTTACCTCGCACATGATTGAATATCCTTACCAATCAAGGCACTAGACATTGATACTGCCAAACTCAGAGAACTTGAAGAAACCAACCTAATGGATGACGACGACTTACCGCCTGAAGAAGAAGAAGACTAAATTACCGTTTACTTTCCTTACCGACTCTCTTTTCTCTACTTATCTTTTACTATACAGACGTTTCTTTACCTCACGACGCAGTGCTAGTGACTTTGATTGCCGCTGGGCGCTTTGCGCAACTCCTCACAAGGGTTTTTTGCCATGATGATCTACTGAGCGTTCCCTTAAGAACTCAAGTTGCTAAAAACACCACTTTTGCTAAGTCTTTTCTTTCACAAGTCCTTCCAGTACATGTTCCCTTACTATACACACAGACTTTCTTACTACCGAT
Source organism: Termitomyces sp. MG148 (assembly GCA_003313785.1). Taxonomy (NCBI): domain Eukaryota; kingdom Fungi; phylum Basidiomycota; class Agaricomycetes; order Agaricales; family Lyophyllaceae; genus Termitomyces; species Termitomyces sp. MG148. The sequence continues at coordinate 8,973 of QLOM01001537.1, read as the reverse complement.
TTCTTACCTCACACAATATTGCAAGTCCCAAAAACATGTATATTACATTTTTCTTTCTACTACGAGTCCATCTATGTGCAACAATACTAAAAAGTTCAAAATTTTTAACAGGTGCTAGCGACTAGGCCTGGTCACGGTTGGCAGGGAACAAGAATGGCGGGAGCGGAAAGAGATCCTCAGCTTGGACGTTGTTTTGCTCTTGCCAAGCTAGTGACTCCTCACAGTCCTGCTGGTACCACCTCAAGATAGCAACACTGCGACCCAGCATCCTCCGCCTCATCCTCATTCCTGCCATCTTGTTGTCGACCGCCCTCATCTCCCATGCCATTACTGACTCCATCCCCGCTGCCCGCTCCATGAAATGTGCCAGCTCCTCTGGTGACCTCAGACCGGTGATGGGGTAAAGGAGTTCTTCACCCATTTAGTCAAAGTCGCCACCCGTCACCCGAGAAGCGGGAAGAGGTGTCCAGTGCGAATCTATCCTAGCAACTGGGGCAGGATGTTCAGTTTACTTGAAGTCCTTGTTGCCAGAGGACATTTTGTGAGCAGTTGCCAGCTGAGAACGATAGTCGGTTAGCGACACCCAATGCCTGGAGAGGAGTCTTACTTCCTCCTCTCCTTCTTCTTCTTCCTCTCTTTCCTGCTCCTCCTTGTCTCCCTCAACATCTTCCTCCAAGTTGCCAGTATTGGGAGGCTGGGTCTCTGCTAGCCTGGAGGCAATCTCTGCTAAGTCGCTAGCGACAGGGGGAGAGGGAGTATGACTAACCAAGCTAGATCAGTAACCGACTTTGTGAATGACTAACAATTACTTACCAAGTGCCGCTAGGCCCAGCAATGGGAGAGGACCTTGGCCAGTGGAGGGACTCAGGGTCCATCTCTGCTAATCATAGAGTCGCTAAACAATCCGAGAAGAAATCAGAAAGCTTACCTTCTGCCAAGGAAATATGCATGTAGAGGCGCTTGACCTCTCTGGAAGGGCTCAGAGAGGAGCCAACCCTCTTACCGACCCGACGCCCCTCCCGCGACTCTGCCGACTTCTTTCACTCTACCGCCTTCCCCTTTTCCTTGGCCGTCCCTCCCCTCTGCAGAGGCCAGCTGCCAGTTGGCTTGGCAGGAGGCGGCAAGGGCTCATTGCCCTGACAAGTCAGAAGCGCCAGACTCTCTCCAGAAATGCTAGCGACACCGCCAGCCTCCACCAACGCTTGCTCCCCCAGCACAAACTCCCTAGCACACCAGACTTGTACCGACTGCTCAAAAGTCCTCTTGACAATCGGATCCTCCTTGCCACGCTCTCGGGACTTGAGACCATTGTAAGTGCAAGCCCGCTTGAGGGCGTCGCAGTGGTAACAAGGCAAGACGCCTGTCGGGAACCAGCAGGCCTCTGGGTTGTTGTTGGCCCAACATTTGTCACACTAAATTTGATCAAATCAGAGCGGTCACTAAAAAGACAAGTACCACTTACAGCGCCTTTGGAATTTTTATATGCCTGGCGCTGGCCAGGCGCCACTGTCTTCTTACCCTTTGTACCTTCCATCACCACTCCAGCCTCCATCCCAGTGTCCAGTACTACCTCTGCGCACCGGCTCTGAATTGGAAAAAGTGGTTTGGGTAGGCGCCTGCAAAAATAATCAGTCGCTAACAACTAGGAACTGAAAGCATACTCACCTCATACATTGGCACCACCCTTGCCAACTTGTGGGACTGAAAAGATAACAATTAGCGACTACGACAAAGCAACTAAGTCAGAAATACATGTACCTTGCGCGGAGAAGAACTTGTAGAGCCCAGCCTAGGAGCCGCTGGCGCAGGGCTCTTGTTGCCAGCGGCCACTCATTGTACATGGCGAGCATGACATGGCTCCCGACCCACCGTAGCAAGGTTGTCCTCAGCCAGCTGGCTGGGACCCATGGGAAGAGGCACTAGCCAGGAAGTAGACGCCACTGGGGCGCTAACAACAGGACTATGGGAAGGACTCCCATCTAAAATCTCTGCCAACTCATTGTCAACAGAGGGGACGGCAAGAGGAGGAGGTCGCTAAATGGTCAGCCACAGGATAAAATACAGTTGCTAACGACACATACTAGCAGAGCCGCATACAGCACTAACCATGCAGCGCTCTTGTGCTTGGTAGCCTGAGCAATGCACCATGCCTGCAACATTTCCTCATCATCCTACGTCACCCCAGACGACCTGTGGGTCTCCCACCGCTCCAGCAGCTGCAACATCCCTACCACTAACTCTTTGGAGGCACCAGCATCATTGCCAAGGTGCCATGCCAAGAATAGCAAGGCCTTAAAAATGAAAGACAGCGCACGAGCGCTGGCGTTGGCGGTGGCAATGACAGAAGACATGGGTAGCAAGTAAGAGTCAAAATCGCCTGCTCACAGGGGATTCCGATGGGAGTAGGATAGAAATTGGCTGCTTACAGGGGATTTCAATGAAGTTCCAATCATGGTTGCCAGACCTTTTAATAGGTGGTTAGGCGCACGGACCACGTAACAACATGTGATATCAAGGTTGACTGAGGACAGTCAATTTTTCAGTTGGGGAGAGATGATAAGACTCTGGCCCAGCACACCAAGCACTATTTTTAGTGACCTATGTTTTGCAGCTAGCAGAGATTGAATTCAGACTATAGGACGCAATGCGCAGGATCATGGGACTTAGTGACCACATGACTTGGCAATCACCTGCTACTCACCTGACTCCAGCCCAGTCCCCTTCAAGTCCCCAATCAGTGATAACCAATGCCAGAGCCTTTAGCAACGCCCATCAAAATTCATGGCTTCTCAAAGATCCGATAACAGATCATTTTAACAACGCTTAGCAACTTACACAAGACAGGTCCATGTGATGGTTTCAGATATTAGCGACGCTTACAGTTGATCCGATGCCTAGCAACCTACACAAGACAGACCCCCTTGATGGTTTCAGGCCTTAGCGACAGTCCCCGTGCATTTGGCCTCTTTCACTGCTAGGATGTTAAGTTAAAGCTTGCCAACTTGACTGACGCCATCGCTTAGCAACTTTCACATTCCATTGTACTTGTTTTGATTTTTCTTGATTAATTAATTAGCGACTTTTTAGTTTAATTACCACAGCGGCCTAGCACCTATAAATACTGTACATATCTTGTCTTAGCTATCATCAAATTGTACGCCCCACAGTTCAGATCACATTTCAGCGCATTCTAAGTCCTCAGAGTTGCTAAGTGAATCATTCTTGCCGACTTCACTTCTCCAGCTTTGACTGCCGGCCTTCGTATTACGGTGCCATACAGGCACATCATTGTTAATGTTTATGTCGCCAGAGTCCTTGCCAACTTCTAGCACCCTAGCGCCTCGCAGGCTTACGGCTTAGATCGCTAAGCAACCCGTTACTTTTTCTAAGTTCAAATCACACTAAAAAGACTAGGCTTCTGGGACCCTGCCCGGGACTCTCTCAAAACACTAGCGACCACCCAACGCTACTCATTCGTGAGGTGCTAAGTTTACCATCAATCAGGACTGTGCTTAGCAACTTTTGGGCGTCATCAGCACCCCAGTGGTGTCTACCTCTGCATTGTTGGTTCCTTGTAACAGAGTTACAAGCCTTGTAGCCTTAGTTCAGACAATAGAATCAGCCCAAATATTGGAATTGATAATATGTATGAAACTAAGAACAAGACTGCTTAGCTAATCGCTAAGCAGTCAACAAAATGTAGGGTAAAAGTAAAATAAAGCATAATAAAATATTCTATGTACAAGTGCTATTGCACTATGCTCGTTACAGACGTGGAGATACCTTGCTGAAATAAGCAACGTTTCTCATTGCGGTAGAGCTTGCTGTTCTGTATTAACCATCTAGCGACTCTCTGAAAGTCCCTGTAGTAAGTAGAAAGGATACCAAGTGTGTAAATACCGTTGTCAAATGTGTCCTGTACTAGGTTTTGGAGTTTAGTTACTGTATACCTGGTAGACTCCTCAGCACCTGGGTAGAGTCGGATTACTGCTGGTTTCCATTCCTCATAAGTCACTAAGGCCAGGAGTCCTATTGGTTGGTCACCAGAGATGGGAACTGGGGCGCTAAATTCTCTGAGTCTAGTCAAAGTTTCTGCCATGTCATATGATACATAACATGCCGCATATCTCTTCATCTGAGTGTGGTCAGTAATGCCATAGTCACAAAAGAGGTATTTGAGTTCCTTAAAATACTGAGTGAGTTCCCATGGTTTGGTTTGATCCCATTTTGGGGCCAAGAAGTGGTTGCGAGATGGCATGCGCTGAGGGACAGCTGCCTCCATGGTGATTGGTAAGCATGTAGTCAGTAATGTAGGGGTCAGTAAGTGTACTGGTGAGGGTGGTGTTGTAGGTGTTGGTGTTCTGAATAACTGGGATAATGGTGTGAGGGGTGAATTTGGCAACCCTTGTGCTAAGTTGGCAAGAGGTGTTTGATGTCTGGGAACAATGGGTTTGAAGTCAAGCTAGTAGGAAAAAAGGTCGCTAATGTTGTCAACTGTGAAGTCAGCTGAGGCATTAGCAAGTTCCTGTGCTAAAGTATGGCAAGGTAGAGCTCCAGGTAGCTGTGGCATAGAAGACAATTGGTGAATAGATTCAAGGGCGCCTGCCAACTGTCTGAGAAGGCAGCACTAGCACTGAAGACAGGTTTCTGGTGGAATTTTTCCCCAAAGTTCCTCGCAGTGGGCTCCAATTTGATGATGCCCAAAAGTTGCTAAGCACTGTCCAAGTGGATGGTAAACCTAGCGCCTCACAAATGAGTAGTGTTGAGTGGTTGCTAGTGTTGAGAGAGTCCCAGGCAGGGTCTCAGAAGCCTAGTCTTTTTAGTGTGGTTTGGACTTAGAAAAATAAACAAGTTGCTTAGCAATCTAAGCCATAAGCCTGCAAGGCGCTAGAGTGCTAGAGGTTGGCAAGGATCTTAGCAACATTGACATTTAACAATAGTGTGCCTGTATGGCACCGTAAGTACAAAAGTTGGCAAGCAAAGTCAGTAAGGTAGAGTCAGCAAGACTGTATCACTTAGCGACTCTGAGGACTTTAAAATCTGCTGAAATGTGATCTGAACTGTGGGGCATATGATTCAATGATGGCTAAGACAAAATATGTACAGTATTTATAAGCACTAAGTTGCCGTGTTAATTAAACTAAAAAGTCGCTAATTAATGAATCAAGAAAAATAATGACAAGTACAATAGAACGTGAAAGTCGCTAAGCAATGGCATCTGTCAAGTCGGCAAGCGCTAACTCAACATTCTAGCAGTGAAAAAGATCAAATGTGCAGGGACTGTCGCTAAGGCCTGAAACTATCAAGGGGCCTGGCATCGGATTTTTGAGAAGCACTGAGTTTTGATAGGCATTGCTAAAGGTCCTGGAGTTGGCTATCTCTGATTGAGGACCTGAAAGGGGGCCAAGCTGAGGTCAGGTGAGCATCAGGTAAGTGTTAGGTGATTGCCAAGTCAGGTGGTTACCAAGGTCCCATAGTTGCTAGGTCTTGTGATTGCAATGTGACCAGTAGATCATTATATAACCACCAAGTTAGGTGGTTGCTAAGGTCTCATGGTTACTAAGTCAGGTGGTCACCAAGTCCCATGATCCCATGCATCACGTCCTTTAGCCTGAGTTTGATTCCTGCCTGCTGCAAAATATAAGTTGCTAAGAATAGCGCTGGTGTGCTGAGCTCAGCCAGAGGCTTATCACTGTCTTACCAAACTTTTATTATCATTTCTCCTGCTTGGTCATACTGAATACTTGCTGTATACCACTGAAGCCACGGTTGACCCAGTATTACATTGCCAGCAGCTTCCAACCCCTGAACCGCCCCATTCACAAAGAAGTGATGGTCAAATGCATGTCCTCCCTGTAAGGGCAACGCTTGATGTCTGCAGAACTCCTTCCACAGAGTTGGTGATGCAAGGGACAAGCGAGAGTCGAGCGAGCGCAGAGGCGAGCAAGAGTCGGGCAAGAGGCAAGCAAGGCTAACAGAGGGTCAGACGGCGCTAGATAAGCTTACAGTTGGTTCAGTGGATAGGCCAGAAGAACACTGCTATTGTTCAGCCTGGGGATATTTTATTCCATAGGCTGCTTATATATACTACATTGGTGGCTGTGCTATTACTAATACTGTTTACTAATTGGGCCCCGGTATGTAAAGGAGTATGACTAACAATAATAGATGCTGAGTAAGGTCCAGGCATATGGCTCATCAAGGCTGACTACTACAATACGGAAGAGGAAAGGGTGGGCCGAGTGGCTGGTCAGATCTGCTAGGAATATGCATATCGTCGGACTAAGCTCAGAATAGGGTTGGACGCAGTCCGGAGACTGGTCCCCTGACACTCCCACCCTAACTGCCACGTCCCTAGCATACCCCTTCAGCCTAACCGGATCCCCATGTATGCCCCACAGAGGCCACCTTATACCGTCCAAGTCCAGCATTAAGTGAGTCTGCTCATAAAGGTATCCTGGACACAAATTTAATTCTGAGCCTATGTCCACCATGAATATGACCTTCATTCCACCAAACCTCCTTTCAAATTTTCCCATGACCATCGCAAATAGAGGCATTGGATTTTTGTGAAGCTTCACTGCTGAAGCATACTGCACCTCAATTGCTTCTTCCATGATTTTGGTTGGATCATACTCCATCTCCAGTCTCAAACCAATACATTCCTAATTCTCCTGTTCTTCCTCTTCCTTGTCCAAGACTCCTTCCATTTTTAATTCCACACATCCGCAAGGGCAAATCTCCTCATCCAGGCTCTCTCTGTAAGGGCGACCTCCGGAGGTTGCGGCTAAGTCACACAACTGGCAGAGGGAAATCCGAAGTGTATTAGAGACAGTACATATTACAGGGAAGTAACTAATCACCTGGCAGAGGGAAATCCGAAGAG
>QLOM01001530.1:0-16799 GCA_003313785.1 Termitomyces sp. MG148 | reverse complement strand
TTTAACCAACCCCGTTCAAGCACGACTAAACCACCACCTGCGAGCACCATCTCGGAACCCCCACCTACGAGCACAAGCGCCAATGCGGTGCCAGAGTCTGACCTCATGTCGAACGAATTCGCAAAAGAGCTAGCGAATGGTATGGCTGACCTCATGCGTGAGATATCAGGGTCTGGATCTCAGCCTAGTAATGAGGAGAAGGGGAAAGACGCGAAGGAGGATCCTGAGATCAGTGAAGAGCAACGACGAGCGTTGAAGGCTGCGTGGGAGGCAATGCTGATAGAGGGACTGGGTGAGCCTGGAGACGAGGATAAGTCCAAGGATGGTGGAAGTTTCCAAGACACGATTAAGAAGGCGATGGACAAGTTGAAGGAGAGTGAAAATGATGTTCGGGTACGTCGCTCGATGCATTTCTTTTGCTGAGATTTATGAGGCCAATCAAACAGAGTTCGACATCCAAACCCGGTTCTGGTGGATCTGAGGATGAATTGGCAGAACTATTGGCGAAGTTGGGTAAGGAAGGGGGGTCAGAGGAAGACATGACCAACTTCCTCGAGAGCATGATGGGCCAACTTATGAGCAAGGAGATTCTCTACGAACCACTCAAGGAGCTCTCAGGTTCAGTGCGTTCATCTACTTTCCTCCTTGCGTTTGCAAGATATCTGATACAGTTCCGGTTGTGTGCAGTTCCCTCCATACCTCGCGAAAACTGATTTACCCCCAGATGATCGACAACGCTACGAGCAGCAACTAGTTTGTGTGCACAAAATTCTCGCTGAATTTGACAAACCGACATACAAAGATGATGACCCGGTCTGTTCGAAAACAATAGCCGATCTTATGGCCCAGGTAACTACCCATACTCCTCAAAATTGAGACCAGTTGCCTGAATCCTTGAATTAGATGCAAGAATATGGCCAGCCACCGTCTGAGGTAATGGGTCCCCTGCCACCCGGCCTTGATTTTAGCGGGGATAAGTTGCCTGACGACTGTGTGATTGCATGAGGTAGGAAAAGAGTGTGGATCTAGCTCTTCATATCATTATGATATCCTAGTTAATATAAGCTGCGGTAGTGTGAGGTGAATGCTTAGACGTGTAATAGCTGCACTGATAGAGTGAGAATCTAAGGAGCCACGGCAAAAAGTTTCATTAGAATATTATATCATAAAATGAATCACCAACTGCAAATTACAGTGAGATGACTGCAAGCGGAATTCAGAAGAAAGATAAAACTCACCTGGGTATATGTATATAACCAAAATCATAGAGTCACTGCTGGAGTAGGCCACCACCAATGATACAGCTTTGTCAAAATCCAGAACGTTATAAACACCACAACAATAAACATTGCTATCCGGAAACTCTTCAAGTGCCCTTCGCCTATACCAAACGCCCGCGCAGCACGATCCGATGCCTGTGTCAGCGTGTTGCCGAATTCGTTGAAACGGTTACTCTGTGTCACCGATGAATACCTTGGCACACTGAATTAGAAGTATTTGCGCACTGTTTCGTCAAGCATAGAGTTTTGCCTCTCTACATCGTCGTGTATGTCGTTCGTAACCTATGCAATAAATTAGCTAAGTGTGAACGGTGAACTGCTCACATGAGCCAGAGCAAGCGACGCACCCCGCGCAATGTTCGAATTTTGGAGTGAAGTTGCTCGAGTCTTTGATCATTCTGTGACTCGTAAGTGTCCTCGACACGGGTCCTGGATGTCGACATGGAAGCTGTCAAATGCAAGCCGTCCTGTTGCTGCAGGCCATTGTGACTGTGACACTGATGTGACAACTGAAATCAATCACATTTGCCGGATGTATACTCAAACAATATTTTTGCCACGTGCGTTTGAAACGGAGGCTGTTGACATTACTCTATCTCAAATTCTCAATCGAATTTCGATGGCGACGATAACAATCAGCTACGAGCTCAATCCGCCCACGCAGATAGTCAAGGAGGCACAAGAGCTCAGCGTGTCCAGAACGCTGACGTATGCGGTCGAAGCGAGTGCCTCCGAAACGGGATTGGATACATATTATGGCGCGCTCAGAGTTGCGATCGCGACGGCCAGGGATCAACTCGGAAATGAACTGACTGCGTGGAGGGATGCTGTTGGAAAGGCAGAATCAAGTAAGGAGACCCCAAAGACACTCAAGTATGATGCAGAGGATGCAGAGGAAGAGGAAGAATGAAAAGAAAAGACGGAGGTCAGCAGGATTGGTCACACTGCACGATTGACTGAATGTCGAACGGTTTGTAGGAGTGATCAAAGTGATTATTGGTGATAAAGTACCGAGGGCACCTGGTGGCGCTCTAACTACGCTTGTCCTTCCCTCTAGGGCGCTCACGAATGACCATTTTATTGCTATTCTTCGGGCCCTTGGGTCCTGGTTTTCTCGTACGCGTTCCTTTAGTGCCCCAGCCCCAAATGGATACAGGATGTTTGTTGGATTTGGACTTTCCTCTTCCACCACCGTGAGGGTGGTCACATCTACAGAAGAGTTAGCCATTTAATGAATGTAGAATTATGTTCAAAAGTTTATACGTACGCGTTCATAGCAACACCACGCACTGAGGGTCGTCTACCCAGCCAACGCGCGCGACCGGCCTTGCCAAGACTTCTGCCCTTCCAAAGCGGGTTGCTAACCTTGCCTACTGTCGCGCAACAGTCGGACAGAATTTTCCGGACTTCACCGCTTTGTAGACGGACATGGGTATAGCGTCCTGCATCCTCGTGACTCACAATCTGTCCGAACGACCCAGCAGCGCGAACGAGGATACCCGGGCCAGAAGGTTTAAGCGCAATGTTGTGAATGACCGTCCCGGGTGGCATAAGCTTGAGCGGCAGCACATTTCCTGGTTTTAGGGTCATAGTGCGCAAGATACCAAGCGCAAGCGAATGCACGGACGAATCCTTCTTTCCCTCTCCCTCGTCCTCTTCATTTTTAGCCGCATCAAATTCAGGAATAAACCCCTCAGGAATTCCTTGTCTGAAGCTCTGAACCTCATCACCCGCCCTCATCCCATCTGTCGCAAGAATATACTTCCAACGCTGTACACCCTCGTGTTCGGGGTTCCGACTTCGCACGAGGGCGATGTGGGCTGACCGGCCGGGGTCGTACTCGATACGGATGACATCATATATACCTTGCTCTTCACGCACGAAGTCGAGCGTACGTATACGTTGACGGTGTCCACCACCACGATGTCGTACAGTTATGCGTCCGTGCGAGTTACGGCCTCCCTTCTTGCGTTTTGCAATAGTCAGTGCTCGTACCGGACGTCCCTCGTATAAATGCGGGTTGAGTGGCCTCCTCAGATGCCGTATACCTGGTGTAATTGGTTTATATGTTTTGAATAGCGACGTGGTCCGCGACAGAGTATTTTTGATGTCTGTGTTTGAAGTTTTCTTCTTTCGCATTTCCGAAGAATAGTTGCGGAAAAGAGTTTGGGTCCATTGAGGTGTACATGGTCGCGCTGTAGACGAGGGGAGACACGTCCTCAGCAGGGCAGCACTGCCCCGCACTGAGGAGAACATGAGAAATTTATGACAAACTCAAAAAGGAAATTCATCACTCTGAACTTTGTTTGGCTCTTTTGAACCTTGCCATTTCCCCTCAAGAGTCGGACTTCCTAAGCATTACTTGCAACTGCCAGCTCGTGTATCACGACCAGATATCATTCTAATGAACGAAACTTGCGATATCCTCATGATGTCCCACCAGGTTATTGAATCGGCCGACCACAGTGTTTACTGACTTGGCTAAATACCTCCTTTGCTCGGAATGCCTTCACGAACTTTTCAAATAGTTATTTCTATTTCTTATACCTAGCAGTGAATTCCATCTCCTTATCAATGTGGCTGGTATCCTCTACCATTAACTTGTGGCTGATCAATGATCTGACACTAAACATCAAGATCGATTCTTTGCAACGAGAGTTATTCATATCTCCTCAATGTCGTTCTTGAAGCAGCAACCCTTTGGTCATGTGGAACCACTATTCTTCCTTTGCATCATTTGTCCATATGTTCTTCATGTGCACACTATCAGTTCCAAAATGAACATATAAAGCATATATCCAAATGTGATTGCATCCAATCATCATAGGTCAAAGGTGGTTCTTCCACATGTCGAGGAAGTTGATTTGACTAAACTCGGTCCCTTCAAGTCATTTACCCGATGCAAACGTTTCTTGATTTCCAGCGCATCCATTATTCTGCTTTATGTGTTAATGACACAAACGCTTACATTTCTTCTTAATTTAATACTCTACTGTGGTGAAAACAGTCTGCCAAGTTTGGTGACCTCAAGTCGTAAGCCCTTCTTTACACCTATAAGGACTACAAAACTGATTAAAGATATGTTGTAAATGTCGGTGTTTTTTTGCAACTGACTCATGTCTGCCTTTCAGTGTGTCTACAGGGCAATGTAATCGATACAAATGCAACTTTTGCGGGAGTTATTTGCGGAATCTGGTATCACCAAATGGTAGGTAGACCGACACCGAGTAACTTCCTATACAGGATCTCTGTTACATCAGGTCAAGTACATTGTCGAGGAAAACGCCGACTGACTTCACCAACGTCATCAAGTCGTCATATCATATCGATTTCTCCATTATTACAAAAACTATTGTATTACTACGATGAAACTAGTACGTCAATTCTTACGAAATCTCAGACCCAATAGGGGTATTTGTACCACATGTACACTGAAGTTCAAGTCACTTTCGACTTGTTAACTTCAGGTACGATTACTTTATTTAACTATGTCTTTCAATACAATTAATAAAATTACTTTCGACTTGTTAACTTCAGGCATAAATTATATTGAACTTCTCAATAAATTATTTTGCGATATGCTGCGACAGGTTATGGGCCCCGATGTTAGCGAGTTAACTTCGGAAACCTTGCAGTTTGCGAAATTTAATGGGACAAATTACCATGTATGGTCCGATAATATGAAGGCGGCCTTACAAGCAAAGTCACTATGGGGAGTCGTGTCTGGGCGTGAACACTGCCCCCCTAAACCTCCATCCGAATATCCAGGACTCATGAAGTCTATGTGTCCTGCCGAGGACCAACCTTCCGTCTCTGTTAGAAAGGATGGACAGGAACTTATCAATGTTCTTCAATCCAAGGAATATATTGCCTGGGATCAAGCTAACGACAAGTTCGAACGTTGGCTGAATAAGGACAATGCTGCTATGGGCCTAATTCGCAATGCCATCGAATACACCCAGCGCAAATCAATCGTTTCCATTACTTCTTCCTACCAAATGTGGGAACATCTACGCCAAAATTACGTCGACCAACAGAGCGGTGTCAACGTACATTATTATTACCAGCAGCTATACGCCAAGAAATGGGCGGGCAACACTTCAATGTCCGACCATATCGGATTCTACCTTAACATCCAGCATCGCTTCCTTGAAGCCAACCATCGCATTGACGATTATACAATAATCAATGCTATTCTTTTGTCCCTGCCTAAAACTCCGACCTGGGAAGTTGTTAAACAAAATTTATTATATCGAGGCAGCTCCCTTACCCTCGACACCGTCACGGCTGAATTAATGTTGGTCTCCGAACGTGTTAGCCACGAAGAAAATTTCAGCAATAAATCCTTATTGTTTGTTGCGAAATCGAATAGTTATTCCAGTGGGAGCAGACCCGAGACAAAACATCACAAAAATAAGCCAAAGACCAAACGCGAACCCAAGCCGGATGATACTTGCCATAACTGTGGCAAGAAAGGACACTGGAGCCCAAAATGTCCAAAGCCTAGATGACAAAAAATCGCCGGAAGTGCTAATGTTGCGATAATGAATTCGAGCAGCGCCAGTCGAGAAGTCGGAAAAGTACTTATGGCCTCAAATGAAGGGATGCCATCCAGTTTACTTCTTGACAGTGCCGCCACCTGCCACATGATAGCCGATCGGTCATACTTTGATGACTATACTCAAGTAAACAATCAGCATATTTCAGTGGGCGGCCTGAACGTACTAAAAGTTGCAGGAGTTGGCTCAATCTGTTTCCGAACAAACGTGGCTGATGGTGCCAATGACATTCGGCTTTGCGAAGTTCTTCACATTCCTACTCTAGGGGCAAATTTGATCAGTATGGGGCTTCTTCAGCGTGCTGGCGCTACTATTAAGGGGCTTCGCTATGGCATTTGCTTATCTTGGGACAATCAAGAGCTCCTCCATGCTAACCTGATTGGATCTCATGGAACTCTGTACCGTATTGAATGCATGGCTATCGGATACATAGATAACCAAGAAGCCTACATTGCTAGTGAATCGACCATGCGTTTGTGGCACCGTCGCCTGGGCCACACGAGTCCTCGCATCATAAAGCATATGGTTGACAAAAACCTAGTATCTGGACTTGTTATAAAGTCACCGCAGGAGTTCGACCGTCTCTGTAGTGCTTGCGCACAAGGGAAATCTACTCGCCCTCCTTTACCTGAGCAAAGTAATGCTAAATATAGCAAAAATGAATTACTCGTTATGGACCTCACTGGTCCAATGAGCGTGCCCACTTGGGATGGAAACAATTACGCACTAGTGGTTGTTGAAGCCAGCTGTCGCTACCCCACCGGGAGATTGCTTAAAAGGAAGGAGGATGTCGGTGACTCAGCCCGCGAGATTGTTGCAAGATACGAGCGCGAATCAGGCCAGCATGTTAAGATCATCAGAACAGACAATGGCAACAAATTCGTGAACTCAGCAATGAACTCATTCTGCTCGCGAAATGGCATAAAACATGAAACTACGAATCCGTATCGACCAGAGCAGAATGGCATTGCAGAACGGGCCATTGCTATATTTATGGAGATGACGTGTTGCATGATACATGGAGCCAAAATGGACCTTTGATATTGGGGAGAAGCATTCCTCTATGCTGTGTACATTCATTCAATCACGCCAACCTCAGCGCTCAATGGGAAAATCCCCTATACAGAATGGTTCAGTTCGAAACAAAAGCCTGACATATCACACTTAAGGGTTTTTGGCTCGCTTGGATGGGCTCACGTTCCGAAGGAGGTACGTCACGGAAAGTTAGAGTCAAGGGCAGTGCGTGTTTGCATGCTGGGTTGGTGGGCTGATGAAATGAAGGGTTATAAATTGGAAGACCTTGAAAGTGGAAAACTCATCACTTCGCAAGATGTTCAGTTCCACGAGGATAATACGCCCAGTGAACTGGCTCGAGTGGAGTTGGGATTAACTCAGTCCAGCCCTGAGGAGGTTGACGAGTTTGTGGACGCTGCGATTTATCCAGAATCCAACAATCCGCGACAAGTCTCTTTGCCGTCTCAACCATCCCATCCTTTGACCCCTGTCAGTACGTCTCAACGCGAATCAGTTATTACTGAATCCGACAATGAACAAATGGTTGGAGACCTTTTATATCCGTCACCTCCTTGCCTCAGCACACCCACTCGCTTGTCTAGCCAGCCGGATATGCCTCCAGCACCTCGAAAAACCAAAAAATGGAATGACTTACCCAAGAGACAGCCATCAACTCGTGAACGCCGTCTACCTAAACGTTATTGACTTGAGGAGGGGCCTGAAACATCGACCAACCATTCAGCCTTTGTGGCAGTGTCTGGACCTTCCATCTCCGAGGCCATGAATTCCCACCATGCCGACGAGTGGAAGCAAGCCATTCAGTCCGAATACAACCAGTTGGTCGACAAGAAGGTATTTGAGGAGGTGGATGTCTTGCCTGATGGAAAGAAGGCGGTGGGCAGTAAAATCATCTTGAAAGAGAAGCTCGACAAATATGGAAATCACGTAAAATTCAAAGCCTGTGTGGTTGCACAAGGATTTTCCCAAATCCTGGGTGTCGACTTTGATGAAACCTTTTCCTCTGTTGCCAAATTCACAACTCTGCGAATTTTCTTAACTCTTGCTGCTATACTGAATTTCAAGGTACATCAAATCAATGTGATCGGGGCTTACTTGGAGGGAAACCTCGATCAAGAAATCTATATGAAAGCACCAGAAGGTATGGGGCATAAACACTTTTGGAAGCTTCAAAAGGCCATATATGGCTTGAAGCAAGCGGGGAGGAAATGGAAACAGTGTCTTCATAAAGTCCTAATTGACCTTGGTTTCAGACCAACTCAATCCGACGATTGCTTATACGTCTACCGATCCAACGGCAAAATCGTCCTCATTGTTTTGATCTATGTCAATGATGATGATGCCCAAAAGTCGCTAAGTACTGTCAAGGGTAAACGGCACCTGGCTACTGTGAAAGGTAATGCGTTGGGCAGTCGCTAGTTGAGAGGGAGTCCGGGCAGGGTCCCAGAGACTTAGTTTGTTTAAGGAAAATTTAGTAATTGGAAGAAAGGTGCTTAGCGATCTAAGCCGTGTCGCCTGCGAGGCGCTAGGGTGCTAATAGTCGGCAAGGACTTGGCGACGTAACGTAGTCGAAGTGTGCTCGTATAGCACCTAGACAGTCGGCAAGACTGGCGAAGAAGCGGCAAGCTTAGCGTAGTCGGTAAAAATAGTAAGTCCCTTGGCGACTTCGAGGAACTTAGTACGCGCAAGTTGTGATCTGAACTGTGGGGATGGAATTCAATGCTCCTAAGACAAAATATGTACAGTATTTATAGGCGCTAAGTCGCCGTGTTAATTAAACTATAAGTCGCTAAGTAACAAAATGGGGAATGGATTATGACAAGAAGAATAGAATGTGAAATAGCTAACCCGCGGTGTCTATCAGTCGGCCAGCGCTAAGTCACCAAGTGAGCACTGAAAGCAGTCAAATAAACGGTGACTATCCTGGGGTCTGAAACAATCAAGGGGGCTGGCGTCGCCAAGGTCGCTAAGCGTCGGTAAAGGTAAGCGTCGCTAATCGCTAGGCACCGGGGCTGAAGAAGTGGCGACCTGCTGATAGCCGTCGGCAAGTCGTTAAACGCATAATCTTATAAGGCGCCGGCTATCTTTGATCGGTGACCTGTTATCGAGCCCGAGGTCATGTGTGCGGTCCGTGCGTTAACAGTCAGGTGGGCGAGTCCCATGGTCCAGAGGTCCCGTGTGCTAAACATCCCGTGGTCGCCTAGTCATGTGTCGTCCGCGTCATGCCTGTTTGCCTGAGTGAGCTGCCAAACTGCTATCAACAAAAGTTGCTAATTATAGCTTTGCTGCGCTGAGCCCAGCCCAGGTCTTATCAACGATATGGCCATAGCTGGTAAAAACATATTTAAAATCATCTCATTCAAAAATGACTTGTCTGAAAACTTTGACATAACCAATCTTGGAGAAATCCACTATATGTTGGGACTTCAAATCACCCGTGATCAAAAGAACCGAACCATCTATTTAAATCAAACTTCCTACATTGATTCCGTTCTTAAACGTTTCAATATGGGCGATTGCGCTCCGGTCTCTACTCCCATGGTCTCAAACCATCAGCTTTCCCTCCTTCAGGCACCTACTAGCCAAATTGAAAAGAACTCGTATTTGAAATATGCCAAAGGGATAAACTATCTGTCTCTTGTTGGGTCCCTTTTATACACCACGCAAACTTGACCAGATATTCAGTTTGCTGTTGGACTTGTGGCTCAATTTGCAGGCAACCTGGGCATTCCTCATCTTGCCGCATGTAAACGCATTCTTTGGTACCTCAAAGGAACCAAAGATTATAACCTTAAACTTGGCGGACATGGAGATGGAGAAATTCGATTGGTTGGGTGGAGTGATGCTAATTGGGCAGGCGACCTCTACGATCGAAAATCTATCAGTGGATGGAATTTTAGCTTGAATGGAAGTTCAGTATCTTGGTCCTCGAAAAAGCAACCTGTCGTCGCGACTTCAACTGTTGAAGCCGAGTATATTGCCTCGTCTAACGCCACAAAGGAAGCCATATGGATTAGGACCATTTTGAACAAGCTCGATTATCCGCAAACCTCTGCTACCATCCTATACTCCGATAGCGCTGGCAGCATTGCCTTATCAAACAACCCAGTTTCTCATTCACGTGCAAAACATATCAACATTTGATATCACTTCATATGAGACCACATTGCCACAAAAGACATCGAGCTATGTTACGTGAATACTAAAGACATGATCGCGGACATCTTGACCAAAGCACTGCCCCACGACGCCTTTAGCAAATGCCGCGAACGACTTGGAATAACTCGGGTATTGTCGTCGTCGAGTGGGAGTGTCGAGGAAAACGCCGACTGACTTCACCAACGTCATCAAGTCGTCATATCATATCGATTTCTCCATTATTTCAAAAACTATTGTATTACTACGATGAAACTAGTACGTCAATTCTTACGAAATCTCAGACCCAATAGGAGTATTTGTACCACATGTACACTGAAGTTCAAGTCACTTTCGACTTGTTAACTTCAGGTACGATTACTTTATTTAACTATGTCTTTCAATACAATTAATAAAATTACTTTCGACTTGTTAACTTCAAGCATAAATTATATTGAACTTCTCAATAAATTATTTTGCGATATGCTGCGACATACATCTATCCCCTCCAGTCAGTTCACCAACAAGTCTGTTTCACAAATTGGCACTGCACACTGCTTGGTTGTCATTTTTAGCCATCAACTTCATATGATACTGATGAGCCTGAACTTAGATAAGTATTGTATGGGTACGCAGTTCCCAGCACTAAGTTGATACTGTGTTGAGTGCATGTTTGATGTAAAAGTGAGTCGAGACAGGGTTCCAAAGGAACATGTAAATATTTGAGTAAAGTAATGCTTAACGTAGCTAAATGCTAGTTGCTCTGCCATGAGCTAGAAAAAGCACCTTGAATGTCATAGATAATAAGAAAGATACTTTTATCACTAACAGCTTTCAAAGTGTGGCAAAGATGATGGATCGGGTTCCGGGGCTAGAAGTCTGCAATAATGCATGAGCAGTAGACAGAAGCATGCTGATAGATCCATATATTGCCATGGAAAAGAATCATCTCATGATGTATAGATTTGGAGAAGCATGCACATTGATTGATGCGTCAAGCTAGGGGTATGTATTGCATGTTACAAAATCAATGCAACAAGGATCAGTCCAATGCATTGATGCAAACGTTGGGCATCAAAGGGGTGATGCAATGTACTGTGATGGTGGAGAAATAAGACATGGTTGTGCATGATGATGCACCAAAATTCTTGATGACTAAGGAGGTGAGTGCGCCTTTCCCCATAACTGTCGATGATGAAACGAGATTCTGAATGACTTTGGTTCTGACTTAATTTGGTTTTCATCCTGATGGGATTTTTCCGACATAAGTACTTCTCAGATCCGTTAGAAATTCAGGAACTTAGATCTAATCTACAATAATGTCAAGTTTCGTATTTTTTTTCACAACGTTGAGGGATGCCACGAGCACCCCGATGAGAGGGTTGTTTGATGATGGGATGGATATGCGTGACAAGATTTCAAACTCATATCGGCATCCCGGGATCAAGTGCACTTTTGTTTTGGACACGTTCAGCCACACAACTTGGATTGGCTCTTTTTTCGGCGGTGAACGGAAACGTTGCAAAATCTGCTCTACCTAGTAGCTTTCTGGCGGTAAAAATCAAAACCGTTCAATCAAGTGCACTTTGTTCTGGGCGCGTTCAGCACACAACTTGGATTGTTTGTTTTTTGGCGGTGAGCGCTGTGGAATCTGATGGCACGTTTTATTTCAGGTCATTTGAAGCTTTGATCTTCCACTACCATGCATATCATATGCCAAAACCGTTGTAGATCGATGTGTTATTCGTTCTAACGAATGTATAGTTTTTCTCAAAAATTTGAACTTTGAATCTCTCTGACAATTCAAAGATGAAATGATACATCCTCACAACTTTGATTTTTTGTTTTCTTTTCTTGAGCCTCCTCCATAGAAGATTTCAATGGGAGATCAATAGGTACATGTATGGCAATGTATAACATGCTTTCCAGAGGAATCCGATGAGGATGCAGTCAGCAGACGCCCACTACCTTCGCCGTTTCAGGTCACACGTTTCACATTTTCCGTCAACACTGAAAGTCTCAAAATACCATTGACGTGCGCAAACACCGCAAAAGTTGGCGATATCCACCGACTGAATTTACATGCGTGGCTTAATGCTCCTAAGGTGGTATACAACCCCTAAGTCATGAGGCCTGTGTTAAGAATAGAAATAAGTATTCCACTCAGAAGCGACCACGATAATGGTAAGCGACTAGATTTTGATATCTACCTGTTAAGAATAGAAATAAGTATTCCACTAGGTAGATATAATAAGTAATTGAGCTGGAGTTATAACAAAGATATACACACCTCAGAAGTGACCACGATAATGGTAAGCGACTGAGGTGTGGCTCGACAAAAATTGTAATATTAGTAAGTAAATATATATATAAGGAAACTTGATTGAGAGTTGTGTAATGGGAGGGATAAGGACTCCATCTCCCTGAATCCATAGCCTGGAGTTGATTTAAGGTATATAGGACATACCCATATCAATTATCAATTTTTCAAGTCGGGGATGTGATAGAGCCTTCGTAAAAATGTCGACGACGTTTTCTTCAGAGGGAATTGGCTCCACAAATATGTCTTTATGTCTGACCGCTTCTCGAATCCAATGCACCCTGACGTCAATGTGTTTTACTTTGCTATGACCACTAGTGTTCTTCGTAAGTGCCACGGCCGTATTGTTATTGCATCGAACAATCAAGGGTCAATCCACCTGTATATCCACTTCCGCAAGCCAAGAAAACATCCACATAGCTTGTTTTCCCGCCTCGAATATGCCAATATATTCTGCCTGACCGGTTGAAGTGCTCACACGATCCTGAGTCTTAGCTTTCCAGCTTACCGGTCCTCCAGCCATATTACCGGTTGAAGTGCTCACACGATCCTGAGTCTTAGCTTTCCAGCTTACCAGTCTTCCAGCCATATTAAAGACGTATCCAGCTGATGACTTTTGAGTATCTGGGTCGTCGGCATAAGATGAGTCGGAGAAGCCATAAGGCTTGATATCTCCATCCTTCTGATATGTGATAACAAGATTTTTCGTGGCTTTTAAGTACGCAAGGATGTGTTGAACTAGGCACCAGTGGACTGGACGAGGATCTTCGGCATAACACATCAAGACCATTACCGCAAACGCAATATTGGGGTGTGTTCCATTAGCAATGTGGTTTAACATTCCCAGGGCTCTACAGTAAAGCTTGTTTTTCATGAAGTATGTATCCTTGGCAGAGATCGGTTGAGGCTGAGAGTCTGACAGATTGAGATTAGATGGGAGCGGCATGTACTTCGGCTTAGCATCTTCCATTCCAAAGGTCGATATTGCTTTTTCGATTAATTGCTTTTGGTGGATTGTGATACTTCCAGTGTCATTATTAACAATGATTGATATCCCGAGAACCTTATCCGGCTTTTCTATGTCAGTAATCTCATAGACCCCACCGAGTTCTTTCTTGGTGGTATCCAGTATTCCATCAGAGGTAGCGCCCATTAGCACGTCATCTGTATATGTTGAAGATAGGATATACTCTCCGTCTTTTGTCCACTTTATCCTGATACAAACGTCGGCACAGGATTGACGATGACCTTGGTTGATGAATGTCTTATTGAGCTCATGGAACCAGTTGTTTCCGCCGTCCATCATACCGTAGATCGTGTAATTCATTTTGAGTACAGTGTCGACGTCATTGATTTTATAATGGTCTTCGAAGCCTTTGGGGATTTCAAGATAATTTTCTCCTTGAGGCTTTGCGTTGAGGTAGGCACCGACGAAATCAATTAGCCCAAGTTTCAGACCACGGGAAGCAATTATAGCGAGTAAGATCCTGACAGATTTGTATCTGACGACAGCAGCAAAAGATTCTTCATAATGTTCTCCTAATTTTTGAGTGAATCTTTTTACAATGCTTCGTGCTTGTCGTCTTATAAGGGATCTGCTTCCATCCACCTTGAAATCAAATACCCATTTGGTCTTTATTGTGTTAAACCCAACGGGGCAAGGGACTGGCGTAACGACTCCTCGCTCATCCCATCGCGCTATTTCTGCTTCCATTGCAGGTCTCCAAAGGTGGTGCCTGGTAACATCATCTGCTTCGGCAAAATTTATAGGGACGAATCAATTTTGTGGTTCAGGAGGTAATCCTACAGAAAGGGCGGCTGGAGTCTCAGGGACATCGGTGTAGTGGCTATTACCTTCATTATTGGTCAGGGTCATGACATCTGACAGGTTTCCATCTAGTCCAGTAAGCTAGATTTTTCTCAATCAATCATGCTGACTTCTTCAAAGCTGGAGGGTATGCAATGCAGGGTCGTGGCTTTTTCGGGGCAGGGAGTGGCTTGATCAATGGTGCATTTTCATTTACTGGAGTTTTTGGTGGCTCAGGTAACAATTTTGCTGGTTCACCAGTAATGATTTCGTCAATTTGATTATTTGTTTGCGAGGTTGGATTAATGAGGAATTCATAGTCAGCCTTTTCAATAGAGCTTTTGGTTCCATTGTACTCCCCCTCAATCATGAGAGAATGGTGACCGAATCCTTCCTCAAATCGAACATTGCGTGATTGGATGACCTCAGTCTCGGGTATCAGTACCCAATACGTGCCTCAACCTTCAATGCCAATCAGTCGGCCTTTGATGGCACGCCCATCTAATTTGCCTCTGCTTCATTCTTTAGGTATGGTGAACATATGCGATAGACCCCCACACACGTATATGACCGACATCTTGCCGTTCACTACTCCATTTTTCCTCAGGAATTATTCCGGGATAACGACTAGAGGGAAGGCAGTTCTCGGTGTAGTCGGCAAAATTCCAAGCTTCGGCCCACCATTTTGTAGGTAATCTCGCATCAATCAACATAGCCCTGACTGCGCTAGTCGTGACGCCAATTGATCTCTTGGCAGTACCGTTTGACGCAGATGAATAAGGGACAGTGGGATCAAAGATGAGGCCTTCATTACGGAAGTATTCCTTCCATAGGGAGCTATGGAATTCTGGTGCATTGTCAGTACAAATAAAGACCATTATATGGCCTGTAATTCTTTCTGACTCCGCCTTATAAATTCTGAAGGCTTGAAGCACTGTTTCTGTGAGTCAATTTTTAAGGAAGAATGTGCATCTGTGTGAAGAGCCTCTATCGTGGAATTTCATAGCATATACGGCACCACCGGTGGATTTGACCTGCGCTGGTCCCCACAGATCTATGTTTGTTGATCGTAGGACTATGGTCTTGGGCATTGGGCTCCCATCAAATGGCCGTTGTTTCATGTTGGCAACGATGCAATCTTCACATTGTCCTGCAACGGTCTCCTTTTTGATATCAAGGCCATTGACAAGTTTTGATGCTTCCACAATGCGTGCAATGCCGAAATGTGAGAATCTTCGGTGCCAGGTCGTGATGTCTACCGGGCTTTGGAGCGATCGGGCGGTTAACGCAGTCGGAACAGATACAGTGAATGATCCAGATATTGAGTACATTCCGTTTTTCAATTCGCCAGTGAATACTTCGACTTTATTGTGGAAGAACCAAACTTTACGATCACCAAAGACTGAGTGCCAGCCAGCAAGATCAAGCTTACTGATCAAAATCAGGTTCGTGGTTACATCAGGGGCGTGGAGTGCATCCCTGAACATTAGCGTATGCTCCTTTCCATTATTGATTACCCTGATTACAACGTTTCCTATTCCCAGGATCGTGAAGCTTGCACCTTCTTTTGAGGACTGGCCAACTAGTTTGACAACTGGTTGGTAGTCAACAAATACGTCACGGCTTTTGAAGAAATGGGTGGTGCACCCAGAATCCGCAAATGAAGATGATGGATTAGGGGCTACATTGCTAGTTGCAAGCACGACACAATTTATGGAAGGTGCGTTATCTTCGTATATTGTTTCAGGGATATTGGCAACTAATGCCGACAGTGCGAAGTGGCTGCCAGGGATCACAGCACCATCAGTATTTGTGGACGTAAACGTTGCCGCCGGAGGGGATACATTCCGCTTTCCTTTCCACCAAGTCAGGTATTGGCCTTGTTTCCTGCCACCCTCTTGGAAACAATTGGATTGAAGATGTCCGGTCCTCTTACAGTTCGAGCACTTTTTGTCAGAATTGTTATTTCCCCTTTTTGATAAACCGTTAACTTGGGCTTGTAGTGCCTGGATCGTGGCTTTGAGGGCTTTTACAGTGTCATTTGCTGTGCCTAGTCCAGATTGATTCGACCTATTTGCGATGCATTCACCATGGGTAGTCAGGGTCTGGATTACTTTTATTAGGTCGGTTTCCCCATATAGCATTGATATGATTGGATCCCACAATTCAGGAAACGAGTCAAGCAGTTTGACGATGAACTGTTCATCATTGATGTCAGCACCTGCATCATTTGCCGCTTTTCGCATTTTTCTCATCCTTTCGATATGACCTCCTTCTCCAGCAACTTTACCACCATCGACGTATTTGTACTCCGCCAACTCTCTTTCCCTCATGTTCCTTAACCTCTGGCTTCCGACACCATATTGCTTGTTTAAGAATGCCCATGCCTCATGCGAGGTTCCGTCAGGGTTGATACCTGATCCCGCAATGTCAGATAAATTGATCATGATTGACGACAAAGCAACGCTTTCACGGAGCTCGTACTCGAGCTCGTTTGGATTTCGCAAGTGTACAGGAGTCTCCTTTGGTGTCGAGAGGGAAATTTTGGTCGATGGTTCGGACGGTGATGTTTCAGCAGCTTTTGGTGCAACGATTTTGTCTTCCCAGTAGTTAAGTAACCCTCGAGGTTTTCCGTGGGCAATCATATTGATTTTCCAGCTTGCATA
>QLOM01001529.1:0-14795 GCA_003313785.1 Termitomyces sp. MG148 | reverse complement strand
TCCGATGCGACCCCCCGTGATGCTCCCCCGCAGGTTCCCAATTCCGGCACTACCTCCAGGCACGCCAATGGATGTGGATGCCTCCCGACAGCGTGCTCCGCTCCCCCTCTCATGCCGACGCTGTGGCGCGCAGGGCCATTTCGTGCGTCACTGCCCCAGGGGTCTGGAAGTGCGCTACCTCTCCCCGGAGGAGCAAGAGGAGCTACTCCTGCAGCTCCTGGCAGCCCGGGACATTGCTGGAGTGCCCTCTCCGGATACCCCTGTTCCGGAAGAGACATCAAAAGACGCCCATGTTCTGGAAGGCCAGGAGGAGCAGAGTGAGGGTTTTCAGGGGCACGGCAAATAACCAGTACGCCCCCGCCGCTTAGTGCTAACAGGTTTGCATGTTTGTCGGTAGAAGAAATCAATACAGTCTCTGCCGATAGCTCTCCAACCATAAGCACTACCCCTGTCGTACCCAACAAACCCCCTCAGCCCTCTCCGACGCCTGCCCGAACGCGCCTCCCCGCCTGGGAGCGCCGCCTCCCCCGCCGCTACGTAATTGCCTCCACTCCGTCGCCCAACTTGCTCCAGATGAACGTGGAAATTGAGACCACCGACACGCAGCAGACCCGGAGCATGTCGGCCCTCCTAGACTCCAGAGCCACCAGGCTCTTCGTGGACACCAGTTACGTAGAACGGCATCAGCTCACCACTCGACCCCTGCTTGCCCCGATCCTGGTATACAACGTTGACGGTACTCGCAATGAAGCGGGGTCCATCAAGTCTGTGGTGGACCTTGTTCTTCGCTATCGGTCCCATGCGGAGCACACTACCTTTGCCGTCACGAGCATCGGTAAACAGGACATGATCCTGGGATTCCCGTGGCTCCGGGAGCACAACCTGGAAATCGACTGGGCTACTGGGGAGGTGAGCATGAGCCAGTGCCCCCGACGCTGCACAACCTGCGCAGAAGAAGTGAAGAAGGAGCAGCGCACCGCTATGCGGGAACGTGCAGCTATCAGGGCATGCCGCGTAGGTCACCTCCCCTTTGCTGATCTCGACCTGCTGGATCCCCCGCCTCTGGCGTTCCCTCGTAGGGAGGCCCTCTACGAGGACGACAGGCACAGCGGGGGAAACCCTAGTCAGGAGGAAGGACGTGAAGGAGAGTTCCTACCCGCGCAGAACCCGGAGCTTCCGGACGAAGCCATCAAGGTAGGAGACCGCATCTACGCCACTATGCTACGACCCCCGCCAGTGGCGGAGGAGATCCGGACCAGCCAGACCACTTCTCAACAACTGGCCCAGGCCTTTGCAGCCAACGCCCAGCCCCAGACGTTCCGGGATGCGGTCCCCGACCATTTGCACGACTTTGAGGATGTTTTCTCTAAGGCCTTGTTTGACTCCCTCCCGGAACGCAAGCAGTGGGATCATGCCATTGAGCTCCTGCCGGACTCAAAGCCGGCCAACTGCAAGGTTTACCCGCTCGCACCCAAGGAGCAGGATGAGCTTGACGCATTCCTCCGGGAGAATCTGGAGTCAGGACGAATCCGCCCCTCAAAGTCTCCGATGGCCTTTCCGGTGTTTTTCATCAAGAAGAAGGATGGCTCCCTCCGGTTGGTCCAAGACTATCAGGTACTCAATGCGATGATTGTCAAGAACCGCTACCCACTCCCTCTCATCTCGGAACTGATCAACAACCTCTGGGGTGCACGTTACTTCACAAAGTTGGACGTCCGGTGGGGCTACAACAACGTGCGCATCCAGGAGGGAGATGAGTGGAAGGCCGCGTTTTGGACCAACCGCGGGCTGTTCGAACCTCTAGTGATGTTCTTCGGACTCACCAACAGCCCTGCCACCTTCTAGACCATGATGAACGACATTTTCCGGGACCTGATTGCAGACGGAGTGGTCTGTGTGTATCTCGACGACATCCTCATCTATACCAAGATGCTAGAAGAGCATCGTCAGATCACGCGGATTGTCCTGGACCGTCTCCGCCAGCACCAGTTGTACCTCAAGCTGGAGAAGTGCGAGCAGACGCACGTTGAGTATCTCGGACTTATCATCTCCCATGGCATGGCGGAGATGGACCCGGTGAAGGTGGCTGGCGTGATGCAGTGGCCGGAGCCCCGGAGCAAGAAGGAAGTACAAGCCTTCCTGGGGTTCACGAACTTCTACCGGCGCTTCATCCAGGACTTCTCCTACTACGCGCGTCCCCTCTTCGACCTCACCGGGAAGGATGTCCCTTGGACCATGTGGAGCAGCAGGCCTTCAACGCCCTCAAGTCTGCCGTCACGTCCAAGCCCGTTCTGCTCTTCCCGGATGACAACCGACCCTTCCGCGTTGAGGCCGACAGTTCCAACTTTGCAACCGGTGCAGTCCTATCCCAGCAGTCTCCGGAGGATGGTAAGTGGCACCTCGTTGCCTTCTACTCCAAGAGCCTCAACGCCATGGAACGAAATTATGAGATCCACAACAAGGAGATGCTCGCAATCATCCGGTCGCTGGAGGAGTGGTGCCACTTCCTCGAGGGGGCCCGCCACAAGTTTGAAGTCTGGACTGACCACAAGAACCTGGAACACTTCCGGACGGCCAAGAAGCTGAACCGTTGCCAGGCCCGGTGGTCTTTGTACCTTGCCAACTTCGACTTTACGCTGCACCACAAGCCAGGCCGGAGCATGGGGAAGCCCGACGCCCTCTCCAGGCGCGCGGACCATGGCTCCGGTGCAGGAGATAACGATAACATCACCCTCTTCTGCCCGGAGCTGTTTGCCATTCGTGCCTTGGAAGGGGTAGCTGTACAGGGAGACGAGGTCAACATTCTCCGGGACATACGTCGGGGAAACCGGGAAGGTCTACAGGAAGACTCGGTTGCCAAGGCCGCGCTAGCGCTACATCTGGGGAGCTCCTCCGGTACGAAGTCGGTACGCACGGATGAGTGGGGCCTGCAGGATGGCCTCCTCACCTTCCGTGGGCGGATATATGTGCCCAACAACCCAGAGCTCCATTGGCGCATTGTTGAGCAGCACCACGACTCCCGTGTCGCGGGGCACTCTGGTAGGTGGAAGATGCTGGAGCTGGTCTCGCGGAACTACTGGTGGCCCCAGATGTCCCACTACATCGGCTCCTACACCAGCACCTGCAACCTCTACCTCCGGACAAAACCACACCGGCGCCCCCCGACAGGCCATCTGCAATCCCTCCCTACACCTGCGGCGCGCTGGAGTGTGGCCTCCGTCGATTTCATCGTGGAACTTCTGGATGTGCACAGATACAATGTAGTGATGGTTGTGGTCGACCTGTATGGAAAGCAAGCTCACTTCATTCCAACGCACATGACCTGCTCGGCAATGGGCGCAGCCAACCTGTACTGGAAGAACGTCTGGAAGCTCCACGGCCTCTCCGATGCCTACATCTCCGACCGGGGCCCCCAGTTTGTGGCAGACTTCACCCAGGAGCTCTATCGTCTCCTGCACGTCAAGCTCCACACTTCCACCGCCTACCACCCGCAGTCTGATGGCCAGACCGAACGCGTCAACCAGGAACTGGAACAGTACCTCTGGCTCTTCTGCAACAAGCAGCAGGACGACTGGGACGAACTCCTCCCGGAGGCCGAGTTCTAGTACAATAACCGCCTCCACGCCTCTACGCAGCACTCCCCGTTCTTTCTGAACACCGGCAGGCACCCCCGGATGGGCTTCGAACCGCAGGCACGATGATCGGAGAACAAGATGGTCAATGAGTTTGTTGACCGTATGCAGAAGGCACAGGAGGAGGCGGAGGCGGCCCTGACCAAGGCCAAGGACGACATGGCCCGCTATTATGACCGAGGACGCTTGCCGACCCCCCAGTACAAGCCTAGAGACCGAGTCTACCTGGACGCCTCCGACATCACAACCACTAGGCCATCCCAAAAGCTTTCACACCGACAACTGGGGCCATATGTGGTTGAGCGCCAGGTAGGACCGTTGGCCTACAGGCTCCGGCTGCCCACCAGCATGCGGCGCCTCCATCCGGTCTTCAACGTGGTCAAGCTTTCGCCCGCCCCGGACAACCCTATTCCAGGTCGACATGCCTCGCCTCCGCCACCTCCGGTCATTGTCAACAACCGCCCAGAGTACAAAGTGGAGAAGATCCTTGACAGCCGTCTATTCCGGCACAAGCTGCAATACAAGGTCAAGTGGAAGGGCTACGGTATCGAAGACATCTCCTGGGAACCCGCCAAAAACGTCCACACGCCCGCTCTGGTAAAGGACTTCCACCATAGTCACCCCGAGGCTCCCCGCACAATCCGGGGCATCTACCCCGTCTCCCCAGTGGACCGCGCGGTCCGCAACTTGTTCTACCTGGTGCGTCGAGACGCCGCACTCTAAGGAGGGGGTGATGTCAGGGGACTTCCTTTTCCGGCCATCCCGGAGGTCTCCGGGACTCCCCGGACTTCCTTTTCCAGCCATTTCCTTTTCTGGCCATCCCAGAGGTCTCCGGGATGCTCCCTTGCAGTCGTTGGACTTCTCCAAGATGTTGTACAGTCGTTCTTACGCCCCCGCCCCCATACTGATGTGCCACGCCGTGGCAGAGGAATCCTTAGACTTGTTTTCTTCGGATTTTCCTCTGCCAGGTGATTAATTACTTCCCTGTAATATGTACTGTCTCTAATACACTTCGGATTTTCCTCTGCCAGTTGCGTGACTTAACCACAACCTCCGGAGGTCGCCCTTACAATTTACCCGGATCAAGATAAGCTTGATTGTATTTGAGAGTAGCGCACGCCATGTAATTACAGTGATATCCAGAGATTTGTAGGCCTGGTCAATTATATATCAAACTTTTTGCCTGATGTTACAGCTTACATGGGACTGTTGATGGCCATGATCCAGAATAGATCACTTTTCAATTGGAGGCCCATTCACCAGCGATACTTTGAGATGGTGAAATGCATATGTGCCAAGATGCCAGTTATCTGACCAATTGACCCTTGGTGTGATGAGCCAATCTGGCTTATCTGTGATGCTTCTAAGACAGGAGTTGAGGCCATGTATGGCCAAAGAAGCAGCTGGCAAACATGCCAGCCCACAGGGTTCATGTCAAAGAAATTTATGACAGCCCAGCAGAATTACGCTGTCCATGAGTTGAAAACTCTTGCAATACTTGAGGCCTTGCTCAAGTTGGAGGACAAGTTGATGGAATACTCTATTTATATTATCACAGATCACAAGGCCCTGGAGTTCTTTAAGACTTAGGTAACCTTGTCACCATGGCAGCAGCAGTGGATTGATTACATGTTGAAATACCAGTTTGACATATTCTATGTTAAAGGCAAACTTAATAAAGTTGCGGATTGCTTATTACATTACTTTAAAAGCGATTGCTCAGATGAGATTCATGAACCTCATGAGTATGTGCAGGCAAATTGCCACATCAATCCTGAGGGAGAAGACCTTCCTCTCCATAGGTATCACAAGGTCAGAAAGCATATCTTTGAAGTTTGGGCCATGAGAGAGGAGGAACAGAGGCAAAGCAGCTGCCTCCACAAGCGATGCATCAAGACCTAGAGGCGGACCTGCTAAGGCAAGTTGTGCACCTGGCTACTCCAGAGCGCATGCATAAGGTGCTGGACATGACACTGGCACAAGTATTGGAGGGTGAGGTGCTTGTAATCAAACTTGACACAGTAGAGTCTGACAAATTTTGTCAGAAAATAGTGAGTGGGTATGCAGAGGACCCTGTGTTTGCTGAAGTCTTAGAGAACTCAGGAGATCATCCCTGGTTCATGCATGACCATAATGGTGTGATACTGACAAACAACCATTGAGGAGTGCAAGTGTTGTGTATTCTATGGGACCATTGAGTTGATAACTTGCATACTGGACCAAGCACATGCTGTGGTTGGTTACTTTTATGGGCCAAGACATCACTAAGTTCTGCACAATGTGTAAGGCATATCAGAGGGCGAAATTGCCTAATCTGCTGCCTGCTGGTAAGCTACACCAGCTGCCGGTCCCCATTAAACCTTGGGACTTGATTAGAATGGACTTTGTTGGTCTCTTTTCTGAGTCCAAGGGGTTTGACTACTTGTGGGTAGTTATATGCCAGAGACCAGCATGGTGCACCTAATACCAGTGCATACAACTATGATAGCTAAAGAGCTGTTGTGGATATATTTCCATGAGATTGTGCAGTTGCATGGGCTGCCAAGTACAATTATCAGTGACTGGGACTTGAAATTCACATTCCAATGGTGGAGAAACCTCCACAAGTTACTAGGAGCATGGCTTCTAATGCCAATATTATTCTATCCACAGACTGATGGCCAGACTGAGCGAGCTAACCACAGTATCATTCAGATATTGAGGGTAGTTGTATGCTCAGACCAGCAGGACTGGGTGGAGTGGTGTTTGCTCACCAAGTTTGCCATTAATACAAGTGTGTCTGAAACAACTGGGTATGCCCCATTTAAAGGAGTTGAGGACTTTGCTAGGCAGGCTCTGGAAAACATTGCCAGAGCACATAATGCAATTATTGTGGTGTGTGTATTCCATGCAAAGGGCAAAAATGCATGTCAATGGGATGATCCATCAATAACTTTTAGAGTGTTGGTATATCTGTCAACACATAACTTGAGGCTGCCAAAAAGACAAGCAAGCAAGCTCTGCCCAAAATGGGTGGGCCCATATTATGTGCTGAGCATAGAGCCATGCATGCCCAACTACATATTGGAGTTACCCATAGCACTGCAGGAACAACATGTCATTCCAAAATTCCATATGTTGCTGCTGTGACCATATATAGCATTGGATGATGCATTGTTCCCAAATAAGGCAATGCCAGGCTTCTATGATTTTGGAGCCAGGGACAACAATGAATAGTTTGTTAAGAGTATCATTGGTCACCGATGGACTGAGTAGAATATGCTTGAGTTTGAGGTGCAGTGGTTCCTAGGAGACACAATGTGGGAGCCATATGCTCACTGTGATAAGCTGATGGCACTGAACTGCTACTTAGAGCTCAATGAGGTGCTTAGAGTCAGTTGGGTAGGTGCCCAAGTGCCCAATTGATTGGGATCTTGATTGTGGCATCCTGAAGGCAGCATGTTCCATACCAGATACACAATCCATTCTGGTGAAGAGTGACTCACAACTAATAATAGATAACCTCACAACTCTTCTAGCTAAAAGCAAGGATGAAGGATGAATAGAAGCAGCAAATAGTGATGTTCTGTGACCCTTAATAGCAACCCTGCACCAGAGAAAAAGACTGACAATACTAGAAAAGGTCAAAGGACATGCATTGGAAGCAGCATATACTATATGGAAAGCAAGGTGTGAATGGCAAATAAAAAGGAAAGCAGACCCAGAATGCACACCTACCAAGAGGGAGCTAACAGAGAGAATAAGAACTGCACTGGAGAGAAAGATAAAGCTGGACTGTCTAGCAACGGACACAGAAAGATTTGGATGTAAGGCAGTTGAGCCCAGACTAGTAAGCAATACATGGAAACATCTCTTGCCAGAAAACTCAACACTACTCAGGTTGTGGAAAAAAAAACCATGGTTTTAGTGAGTATTGGCTAAGTTCTACACACTGTGTATAGAAGCATTTCTGATGGAGTGGATCTTATAGCAAAGGTGTGAATTTACTGTATATACCCAAGCAGGCCTCCTGCACTTGTCCTGGCCAGTAGAGGTTGACAATTATGTCCTGTCTACTGGTTAGCCACAACACCACCACCAAAAAAAAACTAATCAGGTTCTGGTATGTAAAAGAGTATAAATAACAATAATTGATGCTGAGTAAGGTCCATGCATGTAACTCATCAAGGCTGACTACTAAGAGATGGAAGAGGATAGAACAGGCTAAGTGGTTGTTCAAATGTATCATCAGACTAAGCTCAGAAATTTGATAGGGTCAGGGAGACTGGTCCCCTGACAGATCCAAGTCACCCAACTCAAGAAACTGAGTTATTCTGATGATGTATTTCCCAATGAAGAGAAGGAATGTGCAGGTTTAGGTGTAACTTTACAAGTGGTCATAAGAGAAAAAGCTGACTTCTGTGGCATGGCCAGAGAAAATCATGGCTGAGCTCATAGTGGATCTGATGAATCTGCATAATGGTTATTGCATATGACAATTAATGGATCCCTGTGTACCTGGCTCAGGTAATAATCCACCATTCCCAAGGACTCCCTTGGCCTTGTGATCAGTAATCTAATCTAATCTCTAACATATGCACAATACTTGACCCTGCAACTTAGCACCGGTCCACGGGTATTCAAGAGGTCCGTTCATCTGACGAGGTCAGGGATCAAAGCAAAGACACAACACCCTCAAAGGTGTGTTGCGGGCCGGCGGCAGCATGCCGCGTCGCGTGGTTGGATGGAGGATGTCATGTTCGTGCGAAGGTTGCCCTGCGAGGCGCCCGTATACACTGATGCTGATTACTCGTTGATTGTGATGGGATCTATTATGCAGATCACTAAGCTACGACGACTGTTAGGGTACACATCTGGTGATTGTTTACGTTACGATCCCTAAGCGCTCTGCTTGGAAGATCCTCCGATGCCTCCGATGGTTGTGTGTGAGCAGAGGTGGTTAATCTGTCGTTAGCGCTACACGTGCAAGTTAAATCCATGGGTTTCTATGGCTTGCGTTTGGTCAGCTGAAGGGCTCGCGAGCTTCGGTGCACTTTTTAATTGTGCTCGTCGTGTTAGTTGACATGCTTGACTCATGGAAAGGTTCTTCGTCCTAGGCAATTGTGAACGGCTTGGTACCGTGCGTTCTACTTGGAGTGGAACCACCACCCTTCCGTGGCTAGTGCGGCGGTGTTGCTTACGTGTGGCTCGTGGGCTTCGTTAGTTCTTGATTCTTGCTTGCCTTGTGAAGACAGAAGACATGTGAGGACGACCGAGGGCCCAGAAGTCGACGAGGCGTCGTATGATACAGGGTGGGTTCAATCTTCCCGACTCGGAGGTATGCGGTGTCGTGTGAGAGAGCACTTTAGGTTGAGGCTGAACGTTGAACGTGTGTGAGAGAGTTCGCGATAGACGTTGTGGAAGCACATCTAAATTTACTAGGAAGCCTTCGATGTTACAGCCTAGGCTTGGGAAAGTTCCCGCGACCCGAACTGCCGGTAGCCAATGGAAACCTCCGACGCTGTGCAGATTCACTTCGCTTGATCTGTCGAGTTGTTTGCCAAAATAGATACGTGTGAGATTATCGAGTGGAGCTCCATCAAATTAAGAATGATCAGACGACGATTGAATTGGGGAAAGAAGTGTATTTTCAAGTCCGTTGATGTCACACCTACCTGGGGTACGTACTGCGATCCTTCGAGAAGGGTTGCAATGATTGTTATTGTAATGGATAAGAGTTCCAATATAGTCTCGTAGTACAAACAATAACCTCAGAACAAGAAGGGGCCGTAGGCATGACAGCATATGGGATGGCGACGCAGATACCTTTGGGCCGACGTGACGGAGACGGCCGAAGAAACGAAGGCTGTGCGTGGAAGGGCTAGTTGCTCCTATGTTTGAGGAGAAGCAGGGTCAGGGTCCGTTTGTGATAGATGAAGGGACGTGGAAGATCTTGACAAACATAGTGTGGTGGACACGAGGCCGACTTTGACGATAACATGTGGCCTGAGGCCTCGGCGAGTTTCTAGGAAGGGTCCGAGCCTGTGCCAGCGGATCATCTCATTGCTGAGTCAGCATGGAAACATTGTGGAAGGTCAGCTGAGGGAGCGCCACTGAAAGACAACAAGTGCAAACAAGGGTGAGAGAAATATGGTTGCTTGGCGTTTGGCTTTGTCTGCCATTTTCCATCTCCTCGCCTGTGCTCACGATGATGCTCGTTCAGAAACCGCCGTCTTTCAATCTCAACCACTCGCCCCTGCGCCACAGACGCCACCCGTCCTCTCCTCCCGCCGTCCTCGTCCAGCCCACCCCTACCCCCGGCCTCCTCACTATCTCCAGGCCGCCCCCAAAGCCGCAGCAGCGATCGCCCCGACCCCAGCAGCCCCTGCGCACAAAGGTAGCTCCCACAACGCCCACTCCTCCGTCCAGGTCCCGGCAGACAAAGGACAAGCACGTCACACCTCCGTCCAGGTACTTGCCGCTGCATTAGCCCCATTGGATTCTCATTTATAATCAATCTCTCCTTCCAGCAGGAGCACCCCCTCGCAGGCAGAGGGCCTCTCCGATCCGTTCCTCCTCCCTTTGCAAAGTTCAAAACCTCGCAACAGCCGCAAACGTCAGCCAATTTCCATCCCTGTTCCACTTCCATCTCCCCCGTCTCAGCCTCCTGCGGCCCGCTCCGTCCCCCTCCCCCGCCATCGCCCCGCCAAACGCAACGTCGTACCCGAGCCTTTACTCCCCGCATTCAATTTTCCCATCTGCGACGACATGTCTGACAACGACCATACCGCTCCGGCTCCCGTTACTCCTACCCGTCCCAAACAACAGCATCATCGTTCTTCCCTCCCGCACAAACCGCAGCCTTCTCCAGCTCATGTTGACAAATCCCGTTCACGCAACCACAAGCGCGTGCCCAGTGACAGCGGCATGGTCTTCAACATGAGCTCCGATGAGTCTGGTCCAGAGACTGCTTCCGATGAAGTCAACGCATTGTTCAACAAGTTGTCTTTGGCAAGGAAAACTTTGACTACGCCCCCTCCTGCTCAGAGAGAGCGTATGTACGAGGCTATGGCCCAGAGGGAGGTTCGAGGCTACTTTGCGAGTTCTTCCTTCCAGAATTCGCCTAGTCCGGAGGAGCTTCCTGATCCGGAATTTGTTTGAGGGGTGTCTTCGACACCCTACTCAGCGTTTGGGAAAATGGCATCTTTGTCAGTTAGATTTTTTTCCTCGCTTCTCGGTTTACACGGTCATACACCACCCGGCACGGTTACATTTTTTCGGACACCCGCGCGATTTTCCATACATCTTACTCTCATCCTGGCCCGCACCCGCCCTCTCCATGGAGACGCCGACCGGGATTTCCCTCTTCAATCCACTCATCCCCTCTGCTGCGTTCCGTCCTGCACAGAGTCATTATTATCCGGATTTCAGTTTCTTGTATATACACGCCAACCCTCTTCCACCTTACGTGGCGTCTGCTGGTCATCACAGGCTTTTTTTCGTCTTGTACACCGCACGCAACGCACTGGATCCCAAAAAAGGAAATCCGGCAACAAACCCTCCGCATATCGTCTCTTGTGTCCGCTCTCGAATTTCCATCCTCCTTCATCATCATGATTATGACGCTTTCGGGTTCTGTCTCAGTTTCTCTTTTTTCTTGGGTTCTCATGCAGCAGCGCACTACTAGATGGGCCAAGGTCCTCGAGGCAGGCAAAGGCGACTTGCTACAAATGTTGAAGCATCATGCAAAACAAATATTTGAATTTTCGGCATCATATTGTAACATTACCACGCACTACCAACCTTTCAAACGACACACGATGAAGAAGAAGAATAACAAGTAAAGAGGAGGAGAGGGCGCAGCAAATTTCTTATCGGCATCTATTATTGTCATTTTCGTCCCTCTGCGCGCTCTACTCCTCGACATCCGACATCCGATAATCGATAATCGATAACTGATTGCGAACGGCGACGATACCATGACCCCGCCGCTGCCTCTTCTTCTCCTTCTCACTCCTCGCTCCGTCCTCGACCACACCTCGGCTCCCAACCTTATCTATCGTATATCTTATTATTACCGGCGCCTTCTCCCTCGACCCCTCGACCTATATTTCCCCCAACCCGTTGTTCCACCTCTGCCTCCTGTCTACGTGCATATATCCCGAGGACGAGGCTGGGCGCCGATGTGTGTTTTTTTAGTATGATGCAGGGATTGTGTATATCCCTCTCGCTGTGTATCAGTACTATCGATGACGTGAACGTACTTTTTTTTAACCTTCTGGTTCCTTCTTTTTGATGTCCCCTCCGTTTTACGTTTGTTCTTGGTTGGGATTTTTTTTTTTACTTGCAGCAGTATATTTTATTACATCCGATTTTTTGTTCTATATTTTACCTTCTCGTTCAACTGCCTTGCCTTTTTAACTTCCTTTTTTTCGTTTGCACACGCCTTCTTTCTGCACGAATTCTCGTTCTTGCATGCAGATGTTTACGTGCGCGATGATTTTTTTTTCGGTGCTTAGGTCTTCTTTTTCACGTCTTTTTTGTTCCCTTTCCCCCTTCCTTGTCTCCGAATCCCCACTATTCCCATCCCACCGCTCTCGCCCCGCTCCACCACCGGTTCGATGCCCCAGGCCTGGTCGTGCTGCTCCCTTTGGTTCTTCGGGAGCGACGATTTCCAGCTTTTGACATCTAGGTCTGGATTCATTGGTATGTCGTGTTTTTATTTTGCAGGAGAATGTGAAGCTGATAGATGTGTTTTATAGGTTTTCGTTATCACACGAATTGCTTGTCATGCATACATAATTCATGATTGTTGTGACGTGTTCATTCCCATTCCACTCCATCCCTTGAATACTCCCTTCGGAGCCCCGCTTCCTCCCTACATTCTTTCCCCAATCCGCGCATGGTCGATTCGAATCTTACCTTAACCTTCATGCATCGCCACGTATGACTACGATTCAACACCCAGCACGCAAACATCAACCAACTCAAGTTCATACTCTATAGAGGTTCCTTCAGCAAGTGTACATGTATCTCGAATCGACATCTACTCATTCGTCCCGCTCACCCGGTTCATCCCATTCATCTATCCATCTTCCTCTTACCCCTCCTCGGCTCGTCACTCCTTTCCCCCTTTTTCTCTCTCCCCCCTTTTCCAACCCGAGAACGAGGTCGAGGGACACAGATGACAATGTACACACATCGCCCCTCCCCTCCTCGAATATTGTATTGAACTTTGCTATTCGCCGTTCCTTGACCCTTTTCTTTTTCTTTCTCCACCAAAAGTTCTCCGTATTCCGCCTTTCCCCCCTTCCCCTTCCCGCACATTTCTTGGTCTCCGATTCATTGCATCCATTACACCTATCTACCTATTCTACAATAAAACCTTTAACACCTCCCTTCTTCCTTTTTTCTATTTTTCCTTGACCCTTTCCCTCGTAACAACATAACATCCTACCGTTACCGTTACCGTATCGTATCGTATCGTATCCCTTTGAAAAGTTGAGTACATTATTGTATTACCTACTTTACAAGTGATAAATCAATATACAAGTTACAACCTAATGGCTTTGGGGGTGTGTGGTTGGATGGTTTGGTTCTGATTGAGGTTGTGTTGATCTTTGGAAACGACTGTCTGGAATGACGGGAACAGGTTACGAGACTTGAACATATTGTGGTTGGATGCGCTACGTAGACTGAGTTCTAGTTAGAAGGATATTGTGGTAGTGGCAAAGTTCATTCATGCTGATGTTGACGCTGATAAGTCGTCAAGAAGCTGTCGTGTGTCACTGCCAAAGATGCTCACTGTCTTGTGCCTGTCGAACTCGACGGGTGGGTTTGAGTTTGCCGTGTTTGCGAGGCCTGGATACCCACCCAGCTCGGGTGCGGGGGGTGGTGGGAGTGGTGATGTCACTGATGTGGCGACGTCGATTGGTGGTCCGCGGGTGTTTGTTCGTTGGCAACTGCAATCAGCATGGATCAAAGATAAGGATGAGGATTGGAGAGTGGAGGAGTCTGATGGGGCTCACGTCATTGTTGCTATATGGATAGCGCTGCTGGGACAATTATGTGTTGGCTACCTCTTGGTTCTTTTTCTGAGGTGAGAGCGTGTGCTGAGGCGAGGTCGCGCACGTTGAAGGCTAAGCTGGCTTTGAGGAAGTCTTTTGGGTTGGCCCCTGATGAGTGCGGTGTCGTACCGGAGCCGTGAGGACGTGTTGAAAGCCTCTGGGGTCTTGGGCGCGTGCATGGGAGACTTGGCCCCTCGGAGGGTGTTGGTGTTGATTAGGCTTTTTTGAATGATTTAGAGTTGTTCATCTCCAAGCTCATGTAGGGATGGTGGAGGACGGAGAGGTCCTGGTCTTGTTCTCTTTGGACAATTTCCAGACAGCTGGAGGGTGAAATGTGATTTTGATGTCTTTCTAAGATGGAAATTCAAGAGTCGACTTAACCCTCTCAACAGCAGTCTTGGATACACAATACTTCACGACACTAGGAGCGCATGCGCCCTGTTCCTATTTCTCAGATGGAAAACTCGTTCCGGTCGTCCTCGTTCATGACCTTGTGTACAATCGAAGGAAGAGAGTGTGTGTATAGATGCAAGAAGCGATAGTTGAGATCGCTGGAAGATGGAAGAAAAAATGTGTACAGGTGAGTATGAGAGTTCCGCTGAGTGCCGCATTTTATTGAAAACCAAAGAGATCATTGTAACTCCGGTCTGAACTAGCGTTTGGGATGTTTGAATTGAATGTCATTGAGAGTGTGTGTATACTGGATGCGCGTGGCGGTGGCGGTGGCGGTGGCGGTGGCGCGATAGTGTACGGGTAAGTCACAGTGTATACAATTTCACCATATGATTGACTGAACAAGCGAACTCGTCATCTTCGTTTGACTTGCCAATCATAGCGGTAATCTTTCAGCTGCAGCTGGCGGCGCAGTTTGTATAAGTATATATATCTTTCCTAGTGTCAATCGATATTTGCGATTTCAAACTCTTTGAGATTAGAGGATTGGTCAGCTATGTACTAGGTCAAGTCTGGAACAGTCAACTCCATGTATGTTTTGCTTGCAGGCGGACTCTTTATAGGCAAGTTTTAATGATGGAGATAGTTAACACTTTGTAGCTGAAACTCTGGAATCTTAGAGGGCCTAAACTGACAAAAGTACAAATGACTCTATCACATAAAC
>QLOM01001528.1:0-25149 GCA_003313785.1 Termitomyces sp. MG148 | reverse complement strand
GATTAATTTTCAACGTCACATGATAGATTCAAGACGACAGTCGCCAAGTTGACATAATCCTGGATGGGCGCCCTCTGGCTGCAAAGCCCGCTACTTTGCACATAGCTGTAATACAAAAAATCATTAACCATTGATACTCTACATGGTTGCGTATCAGCGAGCAATTAACAATGTTCTGGAAGTTGCAAGTTAACTCTGGATAGGCACAAAAAAAGTACCTGCCTGAGAAAAAGTTCATAGTGATGGTGCAATGGCTGGACGAGATTGGAATGAACACATCGTCTGTGTGGGATATAAAGATTTTGGCTTGGCTGTGATTGCCACCAAGTATAGCAATGACCTTTATGTTCTGTAAGGATTTCAACACCGAATTGCGCTTGTCATCCATCCATGTCATGGAATACTTTTCTGGGAACAATTTGATCAGCACGTCCACCGATGCTAAGGGTACAAGATCATTTGGTATGAACTCCAAAATGTTGAGGAGCAAAACCACTGCCAAATCAAACATACATAACACTTCCTGTACTTTTCAACATGTCTAGAATATGTCCAGATTCAAAGCCCAAAGACACAAGAATGCGCAACAAATTATGATGGATGTGTTTGTCCACATATTGTCATAAAATGTGACACGTCCTGGCTAAAGCAGCGAGATCTCACAAGATTGTCAAATAAACGTCCCAATATGTCTCATGAAGGATTCCTGATATTAAGGCTTCTGTTATAGACTATAACACATGGCTGATGAATGATGAGGATGACAGGAAGTCACCGCCAAACTGATAGGGGAACAACAGGAGGAGAGACATTGATGCAAAATGTAGGGTTTGTTGAACTAATCAGAGGGACTCTAATCAGTGTAGACAACTAAACTTTACTTTTACGAGTTTCGTGGGGCTATGACACAGAAACTAACACTTGTAATGAAGTTGTAAGGGTGTTTGTAGTTTTAGTTTATTATTATAATGAACCAAAGTAGTCCACAATATAAATGGTCTCTAAAAAGATACCAAAAAGCGACCCTAGTAAAGTTAACTAAATGATAGGCCTAAGTAGTCACACTCCCTGGGGATCCCGAGCCACACAAATGGTTTATTCACTAGATTAACAAAGTTCAAGCTTCAATTTGAGCAAACTTAATTCACACAAATGTAGGCAATAAGCTTTATTAAAGCTGGTCTGAAGTACTTTACCGATTAGCCTAAGTAGTCCACTCCCTGGGGACCCTGAGCTGCACAGGTTTTCCTTAGCTGGGTCCCCTTTTCCTTCTCCTATTTATATCCTTCTGCTTGCGCACAGACCATGCGTGATCTGGGGCCTCTAAGTGTCCTATTGGTCCGGGTATAGGCTAAAGTTTGAGCCATCCAGGGGTCAATTCAATAAAATTTACTGAATTGAAAGTTTTTGCTCCGGAAGCCGGTTTCAGGCTATTTCCGGCCTCCGACTTCTGCGTTTCCGTCATCCAAGACCCGCTAAGGGTCCTTCCATTGTGTCCGCACGGTTCCGGGGAGTCCGGAGGTACCCAGGGGGGCGGGATAGCACTATTATTGAGGGCTGTAGGGCTCTGGGAAGGAAAGTCACAAAGGTTTGATGGGATTGATGCGTTGATCGCAGATTGTGATCCGAGATTAGATAGCCTATCTTTAGCCTAATCTAATTCTGGTCCGAGATCCGACTAATCTTATCAAATCAATCTGATGATCTGACCGGATCACTCTGTGATATCATCAAATGATGGCCGCCAAGTGCCACAAGCTATTTTCATCTCTGGATCATTCCATGATTAAATCAGCACAGCCACTCCTCGGTTATCATTCCTATCAATATCTAACTCCGTTTCATCACTGATTGATTGATGGAAGCCCTCGGCTATCATTTCTTATCAACAAATCGTCGACTTTCAAAGATAGGCCTATATCTCAACCATCTGTGCTCCAATTTAGACGTTTGGACCAGTTTTAGGATTGTCGGGAAGCGCGGAATACTATGGTACGTACAGCCTACGGGTTTTGGCTGTGGAACATGCTTGCTTACAGGTTTCAGCAGTTTTATGCATGTTTTAATGTTTTTTCCTTTGTACCTAGCTAAAACATAATACATTTCTTATGTCTTTCCGTCACGGCGGGCCGCCGTATCAACATAGGCTTGGGTCAGTCAAAATACAGAGAGGAAGTTTGCTGCAGTCTTGAAGTGGTGTGACCAAGAGCATCGTGATGGGTTCATGATGATCGAGCCTTTTTTCCTGTAAAACTGTTGAGCTATTGGTAGAGATGTTTTGTTGCAGAACTTGCCTCTGGTCGCACTGGACCAAGAATTGTCGGATCGGCATCTCTTTGAACCTGAATTAACTGCATCATCATCAGATTGACTTCCCTCCATTTGAGAATCTGAATTGTCCATATCAAAGCTTGACTCGTTTGAAACGGGTTCATCCTTCGCATGTTGTAGGAAGGTGTTCAAATGACCTTCGAGCAAGGAGATGCCCATAGCTTTTGCACACCGCCAATCACCAAAAACACAACCATCTGTGTGTTTTCCGAGATCTGAAATACAGTTAGCAAAGACAATTGGAGAAGAGCAAAACATTTGCCATATGCAGTGTTAGATGAGACCTCAATTTTATAACCTTCACCTTCCCAGGAAAATTTACGATGTGTAATAGGCAGAGCCTTCAACTGGTTATAAGCTTCCCAAGCAGGTCCTCCTCTCAAACACCAATCAATGTCCCTTGCAACGTCTCGAGGCCTCACTTCCTCAGAGTGCTTGTTTAATCCTACATCATGGGCTATATCATGAGAAGACGAACATGGTGGACGAGGAATGGGGCAAATATTTTTTCATATGCATTGACTCCCATGTAGGTCACACCATTGCGAGTAAATTGATGCCTTCCTAAGAACCATTCCAACAGTTTTCTAGCACGAGAGTAATTGTTGATAGCTGCTTTCATGACTTCAGTGAGCTTGAGGGGAACATAATACCAATGGACCAGGCCACTGTACAGCTCAAAGTACAAGCACAGATAAAAGATGGACAGAGCCCCACTCCATGTTAAAGGGTCTGGCAGATGAGTCGTAATAGGAACTGAAACCTCCTTATTGGCATTGCTTTATAATCAGTATCTGTCAGACACTTACAGTCAGAAGCATTGACGAGATCCAGAATGTAGAACGTCAAGATGCTTGTCAAAAGCAAGTTCGATGCATCTTGATGTTCGGTATTGGTGACTGTGTGTTTTCCAACAAAATTGTGGAAAATTCCGACAATTGAATCCGGAATAGTGCTAGTGCAATAAAAGTGTCCGCCTTTACAAAGTGCAGGCTCTGGGCTGACAACTGCATGTGGAAGACTTGGTCGCATGATCCTGTAATACAGTCATGGAACATTGTTGATGCAAAATAACATGAAACTCACCAAACGGGCTATGTTCCATTGCTCATTATTTGTCGCAGAAATTTGATATTCAGACGTGAACAACAATACATCGGCAAAATAATCGAAAGAACTGCTTTTAGGAGTAGCAACATACCAAATCTTACAACCTGTTACTACCTGTAGGAACATCCCAAAGCCATCGGAATCCACGTGCCAATAATGAGTGGTTGCACCGGTGGATGCGATAGCCCAACATATGTCAGGGACAGAAAAAAGTCTGTCATTGCCACAATAAGTGTGCCTACGTGTCCGCCTCTATGCAACTGTGTCTGTTGAGTATGATAAATTAGGAAAGACATCATGAGAATCTGGGAGATAAAGGCAATTCAAAGCCTTTGGTGGATCAGCTCGCATTGCGTCAAAGAGATCTAGTAGCGTGCCCATCCTAAGCTTTCCAGGACCTAAAATAGTGAAGTCTGCTTTGTTGTTAGTGGATGCCTATATCCTGGGATGGAAGAGATTACCGTGCAAGGTAGTGGGTTCATCCAGAGCAAAGACACGTGCAAGTGTCTCCTTCAAGAATGACACATTGACATGAGCCTCCTCAGTTATTACGATGCACGCATTGGTTCTCAGAAGGGACATGATCATGCTTGATCCAAGTTTTGTGTATTCTTCATGTGTGATGATTTTTACCAAACTAGATTTGGAGCCTTTCGTCACGCGTTCCATACGTTTGAACCACTCCATGTCCTCTGGGAGCTATTGAAACAACATGAGAAAGGTTACGTTCTATTCAACAGATACTCTTACGTGGAACCTGGGAACATACTCATATGTGGCAGTTGTTGTTGGTTTGCCCAGAATAGGTAGATTATACTTGGT
Organism: Termitomyces sp. MG148; assembly: GCA_003313785.1. Taxonomy (NCBI): domain Eukaryota; kingdom Fungi; phylum Basidiomycota; class Agaricomycetes; order Agaricales; family Lyophyllaceae; genus Termitomyces; species Termitomyces sp. MG148. Next base: position 20,886 of record QLOM01001528.1, on the reverse strand, counting down.
AGATGTTTTTTCCAGAGGTCTATCTACGACAAAACTGATCTTCTCTTCGTCGTCTACTTCAAAGTCCTGTCAAAAAGCTGTATGTCAAAATTCTACGAGGATATTGTTACGACATTCACAGACCGTCTCCTCTATAGTCAAGTCAATTGTCATTTGTGCTCGGATGATATTGCTCGGGCGTCGGGGTTTATTATAGTCTTTGCTAACAGTTACCTTAGCCTGTTTTTTTGTTCTAGGTCTCAGAGTCAAAATCCCTTGAAATGTGTCAAATTAAGTAATGTTCTCCTTGAATGAACTTACTTGATGTATTGACTGGATTTACTTCTTGTTCCTCCGGTGACGTGCTGTGATTGTTGTTGTTGTTCAATGTTGTCAGAGGACTACTATCATCATCCAAATTTCCACTGTCATTATCTGAGTTGCCTTCGCTCCTTGTGGGTTGGTCTTGTTCCTCTTGTGTCGTGCTTCGACATGATGTGGGCTTTTGTTTGTTGTGATGTAGTCTAGGCGGAGTACAACGTTCAGGCGACAAAGTAGCATGTGCTGATAATCAAATCATAAATCATCCCCTAGCAGTTATTTTTTCCTGGGACGACACACCTGCTCAATCAGTCATAACTCTAATTGATGTGTCATGTTCTGAATGAAAATTATTCCCTATAAACATGAAAATATAAGAGCAAGTCTTCCTTTACAAGAAGAGACGATCATATGTGAAGATTTATAGATATTGATCCATTGCTTGGTTGCTGATGGGACAGTATCTATCAATCCTGGCAATGCTGTAGCCAATTCATCTAGGAGGATACCACCCGTTGCTGTGTTGAAAATAACCCTCCATACAAGTCGTTCTGCTTTGTAGAGTTCCGGTGGACAAGCTACAGTACCCAAGATGGCCCACGTCTGCAATGGATCAGGGCCAGGGTATCATCAGTTATCATGTTATAGACATGCAAATACTGACATTGAGCAAGCTTTCTCTTCCGGCAATCTCTGAATACTCCCGTGGTAATAGCAAGAGCAAGGGCGATGTGGTTAATGCCAGGTCCAGCTGATTGTGGAAGTGTCTTGGGCGCCGTCCTACTTGACTACGTTCTATCAAAAGAGCAAGCGCTTGACAATCGGTGTCGCTTCTGCTATGAGAGCAAAGTGCACTTGGGTGAATTCCATGATATTCAATTTCATATGAAGCCTACTTTGCAACAATCAATCGTCCAACACCAGATGCATTGGATGGAACAGAAAGGTTTCCCTGTGATGCGAAGTCGTTACAAGCTGAAAAGACTCAAGAAGAATAACACGGACCCTCAGGATCAGACCAATGTGTATTGCAGCTACCGTGAGATTGATCAAGGTATTTATGATATCTTTTTTCCCTTCATGATTGATCATTTCAGTGTACAGCGCCAAGAGATGATCAGGAGATGTAGAAAGATGATTCATTTCCAAGCCACGAGAGGCGTCATGAACAGAATTGAGATGATCACCCAAACCTAGTGCAAATAGGTTGATGATTTCCTCAAGGTTGTTCAACAATCCAAGAGGCTAACGGAGTATATAAACAGCTTTTAAACAGGTCAAAGATCTACTCATGGTCTTCTGATGGTATGGAATATCAGCCATGAATGCAGACAACAATGGCCTGAGAGGATTGCCAAGCATCATACTGTATACATCCAACAACCTGTAGAGCTTGAGCACCTTGAAACAAGCCTCTCGGACTTGCTTGACGCCAGCCATGGTTGTTGTGGCCACATCTCCAAGCATGTCTGCTCTAAACAGCGAGAGAGGATCAATTGAGGAGGTCGCATGTTGCCTATTTTCCAATTGACACATGAGGACAGCAAAGTTCTAGAAGAGAGATCGGCAGAAATACACTAGAAGGATTGGAAACCTACATGTACAAGTGTATTTGGCCCGAAGTGAGTCTCCAAGTTTGTTGTTGTAGACACCACATCTGTGAACCAATGAAAGGAACTAAATTTTGTGTTTCCAACGCGCATGTGAGTCATTGTTAGGAACTCAACACTGAGGAATGTGAAATGAATCCAGATACTTATACATCCGAGAGCGATCCGCACCCAGAAATAACTTGTAGTTCCTACCAAAATATGCCACAATGAATGAGATAGAGCTTGTTTTTCAAAAAATTGAAAAGACACATTGAAATTTGGGCAAATAGAAAGTATGACCACGTGCCCGATGTTGACCGAAATAATCATAATAGATGATCAATCCAGAGGCAGAAGCCGTCCGAGTGTTCATGGAAAAGGGGATTGTAACCGACTCAACACGTACCAGCCCTGAATGCGAAATGCTTCCACACAATAATACAATTGCTACACAGATGGATCATGTGACAAGAACAGTATGCCAAGGAGAAGAAAGCGTAAAAGTACTGGGCATGACACAATGAAACCAGACTGGGGAAATATACGTGGTTCAATGGGCAGCAGAAACAGTAAAGGACGGAATCCTGCATATGTATAAAGAGCGACTCAAAATAGTCTTAGCAAGGTTCTGAAAAGAAAAGAGAGACATATTTGTAGGCATTTTATTAAGTAGCCTATGGAAACCGGTATCTCGTGTGCAGACCACGCCGATAATGCCAACCAATCAACACTGAACTACAAATCATCATACATATTACTTTGGTCTTAAGGTATCATCAACAAGATTGAATCTATTGCATCAGGAGTGGACTTGCCTCAGCGTTTGATCATTGAGACTTAATCTGTTGAATCGACAGTAGACTTTGGCGTCCATCAGGACCCTAAAGAAAGATGTTTGAGCAATAGAAGGGGACCAATCAATCAAGGACTGCATACTTGTCCAGCTCAGCTTTGACCCACATCTCTGAGATCTTTAAGGCTTCTTGATGTTTTCCCACTTTTTCCAGCCACAGACAGGCCAGGGACTTGATTTCATTGTGATACCACATTTGGATCAATGCTTTACGATATGCATGGAAGATGCGCGACACAAGGGTGGCAGACTGGCCTCTCTTGTCCAGCTCTAGAGGATCACTCTCCTCCCACTTGAGGTAAGCTTTTCATCTTGCCAGGATTGAGCGCTCTAACAGGTCAAGTCTAGGGAGCATAGGTAGAACAAGTTTGGGACGGTCCAGGGATGTAGGGGCAGGTGTGGGTATGAGTGCGTGCACATGGTTTGACAATTGACGGAAGGTCATGAGGACCTGCGTGTACACCGGCCAGAGATTACTCATAACCTCCTTTGCCTTGGTTCCATCCAGGCTGTCCTCAAAACTCTTGAGCTCTTGCCACAAGGATTCAACACTGTCAAAGGGAACCTGAACTGTGTGATGATAAACTTCCCTCAGCGCATATATTTTTTGCTGGTTGCTTGATGAAAGACACAAAAATTGAATGTAATTCATCCAGACAGGGCCACTATCCCTGTCGTGCCCAATATGGTGGATCGCAAACTTGTATGCCTCACAAATTGGTTCCCATCGAGTGTTAACACGTCTATGGTCTAATTAGTACACAAGAGAAGAAGTATAAATAGGGAAGAACACCATACCTAACATATCTTAGGTAGAGTTCCCAGAAGGGTACTTCTGGTGATTTGGTGAGAAACCTCTTAAAGAGATCTTCTGCTTTGTCAAACATTGAAGGGTCCTGTAAGAAATAAAAAACATAGCGGAATTGTGCAGAGGACTGAAAGAAAAAACAACAGTCAGATACACGGAAGTAGGCACCTCAAGACCATGCACGCTATTTGGATACTGTTCCAATAGCGCATCGAACAACACGCATACTTTGCAAATATCACCCAATTCTTCTGCAAGACAAATCAATCTCTTCCAGGAATCTGGATTGTGCGGATGTTGCTTCAATTCGACCAACAGTATTTCATACTCCGTTGCAGTTGGCATGGCTTGCTGTGAGGTATTTTTCATAGCGTCCATGCCTTGTGTCAAGTTGCGTGAAAATAGTTTGAGCTGAGAACAAAGGATCACTTTATAAGATTTGAAAACAAAGAGACAAAGAGCAAATTGATAACTCCATATGGAACCCGATATATATGAAATGAAAAGTGATTGTTACAACGACATGAGCGAGTGACGCCAGAGGATGTCTCAAGGGAGGAAAAGGCATGTCAGGAACAATGTTCCTTTGGACAAGAGGACCTGTGGAGAGCTTGAGTGGGCTCAGGGAAAGGGAAGAACTTGGGTGAGTCCAGAGCGGGTAGAGGAGCTCCTGTGACAGAGATATGCACATCTCTCTTTGCCAGTGCAAATCGTCTCTGTGGCTGTGCACAAGTCGACTGGTCGAGGTCTGCGTCGGGAATGATGTTCCTTTGGACAAGAGGACCTGTGGACAGCTTGAGTGAGCTCAGGGAAAGGGAAGAACTTGGGTGAGCCCAGAGCGGGTAGAGGAGCTCTTGTGACAGAGATACACACATCTCTCTTTGCGAGTGCAAATCTGTCTCCGTGGCTATGTGCAAGTTGACTTGTCAAGGTCTGCACAGCCACCATACCCATTGACCCATTGATAAGTATATTTATCGTAAACAACTGACCATACAAAGCAAATAGAGCCAAACAAAGGGGGCCCGCCACTTTCGATCACCTGAAATGTTGTCAAATTCATTCTCCATGGCGCTCATCGTTAAATTTGAGCTTGTTTCGTTAAACTTTATGCTTTGTTACAATTGTTTCCATGGCAGGTCGACGGTAGTATGACTGAGATGCTGGCCAAACAGATCTTTTGCCACAAGCTTAGTTCTTCCTCTCCCCCCAAGCTCTGGGTTCACCCAAGTTCTTTCCTTTCCCTGGATTTACTCCAGCTCTCCACAGGTCCTCCGTGCTTGTCCAAAGCCTTTTCCTCCAGGTATTATGTCTGTGGAGTTCACGAGCTGTTTGCATAGACAATGCATGTAGTGCCGTCCACTACACTGAGCTAGTCTGCAGATTCGCTCACGATCAAACTTTGTTATCTTGCTACAACTCCGGGCTCACTCCCCTCCAACTCATAATCGCTTGTAGACGCGCCTGCGTATCCTTCAATTCACTACGTCTGGCAGCTGCGGCGCCGTTCTTCAACTTTGACTTCAGAATGCAAATCACTGGCCAGCAGTCGTTGTATTCCTTCAATTTTGGCCAGTTCTTATCCTTCACCATCTGATGCAACAAATGAGGCTTGCTCTGCTGGCAAGTGACATCCACATACCTCATCACATATCTTTTTCACCTCCTTCTTGTCCTGTTTCCTATAGCATTTCATCACGTCCAGCCTTTCTTGAGCTAGGACATGGATAGCTGTCTGTTAGGGATTAAAATTAGTGAACTCGTCTCAGAGGTGACGACCCACTGTCAGCTGCTCAGCGGACCTTTTGGACCAGCCAGTCTTGGTGAGCTCGGTTACAAGATTGAATCCACCACTGTTAAGCCTGCCTGGTTTGCCGTGGGGCCGGGGAATCTTCTTGTTGGTTCCCCTTCGAGTGCGAGGAGTCTTGGGATCCTGGGGAGGCTTGTTTTCTAGGTCACTTTTGTTGTCATGAATCTCTATCCCTCCTGTGTCTGCTGCGTACAAATTGTCTGGCCCAAACACCATGCGTGCCACAGTGGATGGGAACGGTGGAGGTGGAAGTGCTGTGAATTTAATGCGGGATGAGGGCAGAGCATATGGTCTCAAAACGTGCAGTCTCATTGCCACTTGTTGTATAAGACTATGCTTCCTTCACAGCGATTATATATGTTTTCTCCACACTAAGGCGCTTTGACAACATTGTGGGAGCATCCCCATCTGGCTTTGAAAAACAAAAAAAAGTGGTGTCTTTATTCTATATTACATAATCTTTACTTGTCAATTGCCTTTTTACTCGACAATCGCCCTTTTTCAATTCACCCATTACTATGCACATCACGCAGCTATCACACTTCTTCATGCTAGTTATATTTGGACTCATGCTCCTAAGAACAATCAATACAAATTCTCTGTCGACATCAAGGGCAACAAAGGCCCGATTAGTACTGTTGTTTTCAGTTCGGATGCTACTATCATGTTCATTGGCAGTGAGTCGTTACTGTGCCCTGATTTTTCCACTAATACAGTCTTTATTGCAGGTGATGATGGCCACGTTCGCGTCTATTCAACAAAAGACTTCGTCCATATCCAAACTCTCCACAATTTGGCCTGGGGCAAGGTCACCGCTTTGTCTTACATGTACAAACCTGACGCTGGTGATAAAGCCGAGATAATTTGTGTGGGAAGTATACGAGGGTCCATTTCCTTAATTCCCAAGTCTAAACAAAATTCCGTTGGTGGTCCCGCTCAGACCTGGATTTCTTGCTAACTGGCATTAAGTGGTTTGCTCAAAGATCTTCTAGGTCTCTTCAAGCTTTTGAGTTCAATGACAGTGTTGCTGTTCAATCATTCGATGCCACAAATCAACAACTTGCCATTGCTAGCCATAGTGGGACTCTGAAACTGTTTAGTGTTGATGCAGGTGGTGAGTTGAGCTTGATGTATCGTTTTATCTTTGGACTGGACTGTAAACAGTTGATCTGATTGAGCTATGGTCCATTGCAAGTCAATCTCACGCTATACCAGTCGGTCTTGCGTTCTTTGGCGGCGGCAATCAAAGCCTTCTGGTTCACAATATCGAAAATAGTGAAATGTTTGTCAAGTTTCTCAAAACATGGAGCTTCAATTGACATTATTGACTTTCATGTCAGGCTTTGTCATGATGCGCAGACCTTGGAAATAATCTGGCAAAAATACTTGACATGTGCCATGCACGTCCTTTCTACCTATACCCGTGTTTTATTTGCTTACTTCTTCCAGTGGACATGCAGCCCTTTCTCCTCGCAAGGACTCTCTCCTGGTGCATAATTTGACAGAGCGTTACATGCAGGTCCATTGCTTTCCAGGGTCTCTACCTGAAGCAATCCTTCCTCCCAGTTTTCAAAGGCAGATCACCATTCAAGCTGCTTGGGCTGAAGATGGTAAGATCGTTGTCTGTGGTAGTGACCATGATACCATCTATGTATTTGATGTGGCAACGTGTGAAATCATCCAAAAGCTGCCGATGAGCGGTAAGTTTGAACATTTGAGAAATTTCAACAAATTTATCAAAGTTTTAGGACAAATACAAGCAGTTGCCGCTGCTGAGCTCTCAAATGGCAAGCATGTCATCGTTGGTGGATCAAGCTCTGGCAGTTTTACTGCCTCAGTGTGGGTAAAGCAAGTGAGCAAGAAGCTATACTATCACTGTACTTCCTATATTCACTGTTTGGATAGCCCGTCAATCCAGTGAACAAACCTGTTGTCATATATTCGGCGTCACTGATGGACAAGTGGCCGCGGACTGCAGAGCGGGGTGCTCTCTTAATCTTGTGCTTAACAATTGTCATCATGCATTTCTTTCCTACTTTTTCTTATCGATCCCTCAATGTAAGTATGATCGCTTTTTCCTCGGGATTCTTGGATCGACGTGTTGCTTGTAGCCCATTCCTGTAATAGCCAGTCACATTGTTCTGGCAACCCAAGACAGCGTAGCTCTGGACTCAACTACCTCTGCATCATTGGTTGTATTGACACACACTGTCTATCAAACGGTCAAGCCACTGATATCAACTGAAATTGCTACGGCATGTGAAGCTATGATAACGTACGTTACACATACAGTCATGGTTGCCCCTGATATCATGACTCGGACTGTGACTACTTCGCTAGTTCATGAGACTACTGTGTCCACTGTCCCTCATGTAGTATCAGTTGTGCATCAGCCGGTTGAGGAAACATCTTCCAGCAGCACTGCCAGAAATGAAGGCTCTGATGCCTCCGAGGTCATGGGAGTTCATCTCGTACCAGTCTCATTATAATATTTGTAATACCCAGTATTTGTGTCCCAAGTTTCCGCATTCCAAGATGCTTGACATACTTCTTCCCTCTCCGATTTTCTATCATTTCAGACTCTGCTTTCCAAGCTGCGCCTTGATGCGCCAGACAAACAGTGCACTGCGGCCGGACAATGATCAGAACTCATAATGAGTCCATTCACTCATTTGATAATGTAAAGGCACGACCTGTTTCTATGGGGCAATCATAATCTCCCAAATCGTTACGCGAGATCGATGATCTCGCATGTGTTTGATATCTAAAGAAATCGTTTTCTGCGCCTTGTCCTTTGTTCCCCCATCCCATCCCATTCTCCCCCAATCATGAAAGATGCAGACGACAATGACAAGAAGCTCATTTTATGCCAGTGTACCTTTGCACAGTGTAAGGAAGAGATCATCTCAGACACTCAACGAGGGCATTTTGTTAACTTTTGCACATATAAAAAACATCAATTGAATGATAATACTGAGAAGATTCGATCGATGATATTCGCTAATCAGGCGGCTCAGGCAGCTCATGATGCTGAATTGTCAAGAGCAGTTGATAATCTCCCAATCAGTAACCTCAGTTTTGCTGCAATACAGCCATTGATTGCTGCTCCTGCGCTAGATTCTTGTTTTACTAGAACAAAAAAATTGGTCTCTCTACTTCACAAAATCGAGGATGGTCTCAAAGCTCTTCATTCAGATATCAAGGCTGTTGGGAAGGCCCTGACTGGAGCCAGCAACGTTAAGCTGGCAGGCAATATCAAGGAGCTAGGTAACATTAAACAAGCTCTAGCAGAGGAATCAGCCAAGCTTCTTCCAATGGCAATGTCAAAGATTCCGGCTGTGGTCAAAACTTACAAAACAGTACAGTCATTGCGAGATACGGTCCACGGCCTTTTCGAAGTCACAATGCAGACATGGCAAGATGCCTTGGTGAGGCACATTGCTCAGGAGGATGCTTTAGCTGGGAGCAAGTTTGACACTGGTCAGTACCAGCAGATTCATGTGTTTTCTGATTATTGACGGTTCCTCCTAGCAGTACATTTCTTACCCAGTCTTGTTGGAGTGGCGGCGTTTCTACAGGTGGTGATACACATGGTTGCTGTTTGTCACATCACTCTCCACCTTCCTCGTCGAGGCACATACTGGTTATTCCAAATGTGCGAAAAGCTTTTGGACATTGTCATGGAAGCTCTCCCTCATGCGTTAACCGCTCTGGGTTTGCACTTTTACAAAACATTCCCTCATGACATTTGTGTTGCGATCAAGACTTTGCGCCTGGAGGGGAAATCTGAGGTATATGCGGCCTGCCCAGCATGTCACTCAATTTACAGAGCAATCAAGGGCAAGAGTGGCAAAGACAATGAAAACAATATATTTGATGACATTCCGGTGTATCCAAAGCACTGTAGTGCCAGGCATCATGGCAAGAAGTGTAAGGAGCTGCTTGTTTGCCCAAAATCTGTTGGGCAACGGAATCTCACTATATACATCCCCATACGGCCCTATGTTGTTTTCAACTTCAAAAATTGGTTGGCAGGTTTACTGTCCCAACACGGTTACAAGAAAAAGATGGACCAGGCTTGGGAGAAGATGTGTGCTTCCGAAGGTGGGAAAATAACAGATATCTTTCAGGGCTCTGCAATTTGGGAGTTCATGGGGCCAGATGGCAAAACTCACTTTAGTCTCTCTGGCAACACAAACGCTGGTTGTTATCTATTTTTGATCGGAGTGGATTTCTTCAATCCGCTGGGCAATAAGCAAGCTGGAAAGAAGATCTCTGTTGGAATGATTTCCGTTGCATGTCTTAATCTACCTATTGAAGAACAGTACAAGCCCAAGAATGTCTACGTTCAGCTGATTCCTGGTCTGCACAAGCCTTCCGTGGAGGTGGACGGTATCAATCCCTATCTGAAACCGATTGTTGACGCCTTCCTTGCGTTTTGGGAAGGTGTTTATTTTAGCTGGACTGCAGACTATCTCTATGGGCAATTGATTTTTTGTGCCATTATCCTTGTTGTCTGCGACCTCCCAATGGCACGGAAAGCTGGAGGCTTTGCTGCAATCAACCATAAATTTTTCTGTTCCCGATGCAAATGCTGCAGGTCTTTTCATTCCTACAATAATTTTGAACACAATATTTGGGTTTTGCGTATCGATGCCAACTGTAGGCGAAAGGCAGAGAAATACTTATCTGCTCCCTCTACAGAAGCGGCCAAAAAATTGGTAGAAAGATATGGTATACGATGGACCAAACTTCTCAGGTTGCCCTATTACAAGCCATCGTCCTATCTTGTCGTCGATCCCATGCATAACTTGTTTCTTGGTCTCATCAAGGAGCATTTTTGGAGCATTCTTGGTTACAACCCCGAAGGTAAAAAGAGTCAACGGAAAGAAGTTGTTCCACATAAAGCACTAATTGTAAAGATACCATTCACTTTTGATAACCCTGAGCCACAGGCAAAATCGTCTATGAAAGCTGCACAATTGCTCCTTTGTTGGCTATCAGAACATATGGAATTCAGCAACAAGTCTACTGCATTTGAAAATGCGGTGAAAAAATGGGCTAAAATTGCTTTACCGGCCTTGGTTTACATTGCCAGAGGTCTTCAATGTGAAATGCGATCTGGCGCAAAGAGACTTACAAGAGAGGAGTACTCACGAGCTATTGTAACTTGGGCACGCGCTGACATTTTTCTTATTGAATGCAACTAACATCCTTTTGCAGAGAATGAAACAAGTCGAAACCAATGCATATATAGAACCTGGAAATGTGTTAACAGACAAAGAGATGCATAGCATCAGAGATGATATGGATTATACTGTAAAGCCCTCCTGGGTAACTTCAGTTCCTCTTCTGTCAGGATCAAAACTCAAGGCCAATGAATGGCACACGCTTGGTTGCTTAAATTTGCTGATCTCCTTGGTTCGGAAATGGTCAGATACCAAACGCGTGGAATTGCTGCATCTTACCATGCTACTCATGATCGCAATTACCTTGGCAACCTCTCAAGTCACCAGTGAAGCACACTCCATACTATACATAAATTGCATGGTTGAATATTGGCAAGAACTCCAGAGGATATTTCCATTCTATGAGTGTGTTCCTAATTACCACATGGCTTTTCACATTCCAGAGTTCATAAAGCTCTATGGTCCTGTCCATGGGTAGTGGGCCTTCCCATTCAAAGACGTGATTGGTCAGTTGCAACGGCTTTCAACCAATTATAAGAAATGTAAATCCTCTGCCTACTCTAAGTCGAGCTGATTCTGACTTGAGAAAACTAGATGAATATGAAGAAACAATACTTCGATCATGGCATAAAGCTGCCAACTTGAGAGGCCTATTTTTCAAGAAAAGTTGTCCACGGGTTGTTAAGGAGTGCCTCAAATTCTTTCAAGTTCTAGTTCAACCTCAAGCTCATGGCGTACTTGCAACCAAGCGTGATGATGCAGCTACCTTTCAGGATTTGGAAAATGAGATGGAGTTTTTTGATGAGGATTTAGGCATCAAAGAGAAAACTGCTTCCATTTCCCTTGAATGTATAGATGCAATTAAACGTGCTGACTTGCATGCACTCATCCCATTGGATGCAATCACACAATCTCAAGTTTGGCACAATGGTCTATCTTTCACAACCCAGACGAAGCACCGTGGCAACAGCTCTGTAACATTACATGGTACACCTGCTCCGTTTACCATTGAACAGATCATTGAGTTTCCCAAAGTATCTGGAGAGAGTAGGCATTTACAAGGAGTCTAGATTGTTGGGGTACATCATCAGCCGTCTGATATCCCCCATGACCCATATCAGGAGTATTCTGAGCTTGGAGCGAGCATCTGGAGCACTTGGACACATTCACAACTCAAAGCGGCACCTGTTGCTGAGATTGAAGCCCATTGCGCAAGGTTCGAGTGGGATGAAATCATGGCAGTTCCTTCATTGAAACGTGTATGTGTTAGCAATTTCCATCATTCCGAAGCAGAGGTAATGGTCCATTAGTCTTGCAATGCTTGAAAACTTCAAGAAAAAGATTTTGTTTGGGAAATGTGATATGACAAGGGGAACGAAACATTGTGCAAGGATTGTTTTTTTTACACGTTTACTTATTTCCGAATTTTTTCAAATGCGTGATTTGCAGTTACCCTGCTGCATCCTTCCCAGGCGATCTTACTCTCCAAAGCGCAAAGCGTCAATTTCAATCGATATTTTCTAGTAAATGCAATACAACGTACGGAGATCTTCAATCAGGAAGAATTTGCATACGTCTGGCCATTCCAACGCTGGATGCTTAATTTTGTCCTCACATATACATGCGCTGGTATGACAGAGTGGGTTGATTGTTGACTTTTTCTCCGGTATTTGGGATATACTTTTATTTCTCGGTTAAAATGAAATGTATGTATCATGTTGTATTAGATTTCTATGATAATTTCATTACTCTGGTTCCTTGTACCACGTAAGTTCAGTCTATAATACAATTGTGTCAAGATAAGTTTTGATGAACAATTTTTGGGCAGAAACGTGACCTGTGACGACCACAGTACACAACATCATATCATGTATTGGCTCCCTTACCCACTAATACACACCTATTCTACATTAGTTTTGTGTTGCGACATGGCCTATTTCGAGGACTATGTTAAACTACATCGGTGCTGACCTTGATTCGGACAAGGAGATGAGATCCTTCAGGAGCAATATAGACAACAGCCAGAAGCTGCTCCTCTCAAAGGGCTTGATGGTACGTGTTCGGTCTTTATTCCATTACAATTTATACAAACCTCTGATCTGAAGAGTTCCACCACATGACTCAGTTGTTCTTCATGAGGACAAGTAGTATTATCCATTTGCGTCTGAAGTTTATGGGCCTGGCATTGAAAACACTGCAGGAGGGTGTAAGCCCATTGTCACTCCAGTCAAAGTGTGGAAATGGACGGTGGAAGAGAAAGATGCCAGAAACATGGTTTTCTATGTTACGACTAAGGAGCACATTCTTTCAGATGCGTTATACTGACACCTAAGTCCTATTTAGAGAACGCAAAATATCTATCAAATCGTCACCAATTTCACTCATCCTCTCTACAATGGCCAGAAAATTACATCTCGTGCATCTCATTGATACCCCCGGCCATGTTAACTTTGTTGATGCAGCCATCCGTTGTGTTGATGGCATCCTACTTGTAGTACCTTGTTGAGGGGGTCAGTGAATATCATTTGTACTTGACGGCCTATCTGTATGTTGATGTGATTGCAGTTAATGGTCGGCGCTGAGTCCATTATTTGCTACGTTCCACAAGAGGGAGTAAAAATCACACTTGTCGTGAACAAAATTGATTGCAATTAAATATTAAGGCCACTATCTCGGAGATTAACACCTTCATCAGGTTATGTGCGCCATCGACCCAGACTCAAACTGCTGTGTTGAGCTCTGAAAATAGAAATGTTGCATTTGCAAGCACAGATAAACTGTTGCTTTGCACTCCGTTCCGGGGTTGAGCTTCAGCATCAGTTCTTGCTGTGATAATGGTGTCTGCGTCAAAGGAAATTCAAGGTATGGTTGACATATGATTGCTGCCAGTTAAATTTTAATTCATCATCATTGCCTTTGTGTTCACCTGGGTGCCTCATGACCGTCATTCAATTTCTCTCAAAAAGAGAAACAGAAGAAAGAAACTAGAATGGGTACCAACCTCTATCCGTCCTGCATCCCATGCCTGCAGATTGACTCAACAAGTCTTGTGCTGTGCCTCTCTCATCCCTGTAGCGCTGCTGCTTGAACTCGGAAAAAGAAGACGTTGATCATCCCTAAGGGGGAGCTTTTTTTCTCAAACCAAGAATCAGATTTCAAGGATGTCAAAAGTCAGATGGTATAATAGTTTCTCTTCTTCGACGCTCTTAACCTCATCATGAGCTCACAGGCAACCTTGCCAGAGGTTGGAACCAGGAACCATGATTCTCAGTATACCAGCTGTTTCTCAGAAAGGACACAGCCCGGAAATGCTGTCGAAATGGAACGTTCTCAAGCAGCTAAGAAATTCAAAGAGGATAAAAATCAAGTAAGGTTCTTATTATCGGTATCTTTCTTCTTTTTGAGAAACAATCTCAGGAGATTTCTTTCCTAAATTCTATGTTGAATTGTGCAAAGGAAGAAGTTTCGGTGCTCCAGAAGCAAAGAGATGAAGCTTTGCTCATTTGTGTCTTCTTATAAACGACATTTCATTGTAACTGTTGATCTGCCAGGATCGCGACACTCTCAGAGCCCAATTTCTAAACGAGCAAAACCAACTCGCAGTGACCACGGATGAACTTACAGCTGAGAGGGATTGTCTGGCACCAGTATGGTGTTGTATTTAATCCCTCACATTTCCGCATTGAATAACAATCACTGTAGATTGTTTCAAAACTAAGGGAGATTGCCATCTGTCCTATCTGCTATAAGCCAATCACAGGTCTATTACTGCAAGTCAAACCATTATCTATTTTGTCATATTGTTTACTTTACCGCGCAGTCTTTACTGCGGTCACACACTCTGTTCAGAATGTGGTCTCAAGTGGTGGGGTGAAAAGTTCTTGCAATCATGCCCAGTGTGTCGAACCAGTTCACTCCTTCCTGATCCTCTTTATATAAGAAATTTGGAAGAGGTATTTGCAATGGTGGATACTTGATCTTGCATTATAGATGCATTTATGGGCATACCAGGCTTTCAGCTGTTTGCTATCACAATGCATAAATAATACCAAAAGCCATTAGTAGTCCATGATAAATCGCTCTTCTAGACAAATAAATTGTCTTTTTATCACCCAATAAAAATTTTCCTTTTGTCTAGGTAGTTTCATGGATATCTTGCTGAATATTTAATTATTTAATAGAGAAGTTGCTTAGTAATGTGGATTGGAGGAATCCCACATCAATCCAGTGTCTGACTCTTGCAACTACATCAACAAGCTACCTCGAGTTCTGGGTTCACCCAAACTTGCTCCTTTTCCTTGAGGTTTGGGTTCACCAAGCTCACCTCTTTTCTCCCTGAGCTCTGGTTCTCTACTTATCTTTCTCTCTGCTACTTTGCTTTTCTCACAGCCTTCTCGCCAAAAATTTTTCCTGTCCATTAGCCCAATATTTGGCAAAGCAAGCCTGGTCGTAATACAGCCTCGCCGCCATGTGGGAGTAAGTCCTGTCGCTCTTGTACAAGTCCATTCACATGATAAATCCAGCTTTGACAGCTTTGACACCACTTCTAGGGCACTGTCAATATTTATATGTCTCCTGTTCCCCAAATTGCAAGCCGCCAACTCTTTAATTGCCGACTGATCCAGCCATTTCTTTCATTTGGTAAAGCCTGCGCTTGAGATATTGGTTTTCACATTGTCAATCACTTAGCAGAACAGGCAATGTTCCAAAGGGGGTGAGCGTGTTCTGAAGGCGATGAGCATGCTGTTTGCAAGTTTGTAGTCTAAAGACATATTCATATGATGCTTTATTTGTGCACACTTCAAACAAAGAATCGGAGTTTGGAATCTTGAGACAATTTGTCCTTTGAGCTCGCTTTGTCTTGCTCCAAATCATTGTCAACGCACAGAAAGCACACCATGAGTGACTTCCAGCTTCCCTCTTCTATCAACACTGTACGCCCTTTCATTCTAACGTCTTGATGCATGCTATAATGTTCTATCATATCATTTCTAGGTCACTGCCCCGAATAGTTCCAATTTTGCTCTGCCTGCCCATGGAGACAACATAAGAGGCAAGAATGAGGATGTGGACAGTGCTGAAGTTTGGTTCAGCAAAGAATTTCAGAGGAACTGCAAGGTGAAGCGTAGGAGGAGGAGACAGACAGAGGTATGTATCTCACATGAGTACAGATTCAAGTCGCTGATCGTCTAGTCACCCTCAACCCTCAACCTGAGATTCAGCTACCTCATATCCGGTGAAATGATTTGGCATAGTCTATTTGTATGCTTGTAATTCAACTTGACTATCTACCATATTGCAAAGTTTCAGCTGTAGCCTCGTAGTGTGTGGCGGTGCAGGCGCTCAACAAGTTGACCTGTGCACAGCCACGATCACTGTGGAGGGACTTGAGCTTCTTGAGGAGAGCATTGGTAGAGAGACCCTTGCTGGTGAGCTTATTGTGGAAGGCAAGCTTGCGCTTGGAAGAGGGCTGGGCGGCATGGTGGGTCTGTGCGACCATTGTCGTTGAGTGGGAAGCGCACGCACGCATTGTTTGCCTTTGTCCCTGTCCCTGCCAAAAGGAACCTCCCCTCCCTCCTTGGCTCCAAGGAGGGCATGCTCTTCAAGGAGCTGCTCACCCTCTACAAGACAAGACAGCTCAAGAAAGGCCACAAGACCGAAGGTGAAATAGAATTTGTACGTGGCTCCATCTTGTTTTTCAGAGTGCGCTGAGAAAATAGGTCAAGATGGCAGTCTCTGTTATATAGACGCTGTGGGTTCACATTTCATTCATGTTTACATGCAGAACGGGACATCGAGCTAAATATCAGGGTCAACCTCCAGCCAGTCCAACAACGACTTGCACAGGAATGAGCTCCACCACATTACTCGACTGACATAGTAGGTTGACGGAACGTGGCACGGGCCTTGCGTAGCTTGTCAAGGTTAAGTTGGACTCTCCTACTACGTAATGGAATCACATTTGACCCAGGTCATGTGCTTTTCACGAGGACGTGCTGTTTATCATTTCCCTTGATGGCAAGCAATGACTTGCTGGGCAAGTGAAACAAAGTCAAGTATAGCTTAGCCTTACGGTCACACCAACAGAACCAGATCGATAGTCGATTCTAGTACTACAAAGTATGACAGTAAAATTGGCTGCCTTATGTAAGGCAGCCAGCATGTATGTAAAGTAATGATAAATAATTAATATAATTGTCTATTAATTATATAACTATAATATGATATGTTACATGCCCCCCTTTGAGACTGGTAATCAGTCTCGATGTAAGGAGGGACAATTTGTCCAGGTCAATAAGTAGGTCAATGTGGAGGCACTTTGGTCCTCCACGGCTCGAAAATGTCCAAGTCATCTGTCAAAAAATACAATGCCGACGTTAACCAACAGTATGAATTGAAACGGAGATGAGCCGCCTATGATAATTACGCAGACAGTGGACATGACAACTCATGGACCGTATCGATCCTCATCTCATTGTCGATGTTAACCGAGGATGATGAGGTGACGGGGCCTGACGATGTTGAGGCTGTTGGAGCCTGAACTGACGTGGAAGGGTGCGATGGCAAGGGGGGATATGGCCCGTGTCGAGAACGGCGTTGCCATAAATCTGTAAGGGCGACCTCCGGAGGTTGCGGCTAAGTCACACAACTGGCAGAGGGAAATCCGAAGTGTATTAGAGACAGTACATATTACAGGGAAGTAACTAATCACCTGGCAGAGGGAAATCCGAAGAGAACAAGTCTAAGGATTCCTCTGCCACGGCGTGGCGCATCAGTACGGGGCGGGGGCGTGAGAACGACTGTACAACATCTCAGAGAAGTCCGACGACTGCAAGGGAGCATCCCGGAGATCTCCGGGATGGCCAGAAAAGGAAGTCCTGGGGGTCCCGGGGATCTCTGGGACGGCTGGAAAAGGAAGTCCCCTGACATCACCCCCCCCTTAGGGTGCGGCGTCTCGACGCACCGGGTAGAACAAGTTGCGGACCGCGCGGTCCACCGGGGAGACGGGGTAGATGCCCCGGATTGTGCGGGGAGCCTCGGGGTGACTACGGTGGAAGTCCTTCACCAGAGCGGGCGCGTGGATGTTTTCGGCGGGTTCCCAGGAGATGTCTTCAACACCGTAGCCCTTCCACTTGACCTTGTATTGCAGTTTGTGCCGGAATAGACGGCTGTCGAGAATCTTCTCCACTTCATACTCTGGGCGGTTGTTGACAATGACCGGAGGTGGCGGAGGCAAGGCACGTCGACCTGGAATAGGATCGTCCGGGGCGGGCAAAAGCTTGACCACGTTGAAGACCGGATGGAGGCGCCGCATGCTGGTGGGCAGCCGGAGCCTGTAGGCCAACGGTCCTACCTGGCGCTCAACCACATATGGCTCCAATTGTCGGTGTGAGAGCTTTTGGGATGGCCTAGTGGTCGCGATGTCGGAGGCGTCCAGGTAGACTCGGTCTCCGGGCTTGTACTGGGGGGTCGGCAAGCGTCCTTGGTCGTAATAGCGGGCCATGTCGTCCTTGGCCTTGGTCAGGGCTGCCTCCGCCTCCTCCTGTGCCTTCCGCATACGGTCAACGAACTCATTGACCGTCTCATTCTCCGATCGTTGTGCATGCGGTTCGAAGCCCATCCGGGGGTGCCTGCCGGTGTCCAGAAAGAACGGGGAGTGCTGCGTGGAGGCGTGGACGCAGTTATTGTACTGGAACTCGGCCTCCGGGAGGAGTTCATCCCAGTCGTCCTGCCGCTCGTTGCAGAAGAGCCGGAGGTACTGTTCCAGTTCCTGATTGACGCGTTCGGTCTGGCCGTCGGACTGCGGGTGGTAGGCAGTGGAAGTGTGGAGCTTGACGTGCAGGAGACAATAGAGCTCCCGGGTGAAGTCTGCCACAAACTGGGGGCCCTGGTCAGAGACGTAGGCATCGGAGAGACCATGGAGCTTCCAGACGTTCTTCCGGTACAGGTTGGCTGCGCCCATTGCCAAGCAGGTCGTGTGCGTTGGAATGAAGTGAGCTCGCTTTCCATACAGGTCGACCACAACCATCACTGCGTCGTATCCATGCGCGTCCGGAAGTTCCACGATGAAGTCGACGGAGGCCACACTCCAGCGCGCCGCCGGTGTAGGGAGGGATTGCAGATGGCCTGTCGGGGAGCGCCGGTGTGGTTTTGTCCGGAGGCAGAGGTCGCAGGTGCTGGTGTAGGAGCCGATGTAGCGGGACATCTGGGGCCACCAGTAGTTCTGCGAGACCAGCTCCAGCGTCTTCCACCTACCAGGGTGCCCCGCGACACGGGAGTCATGGTGCTGCTCAACAATGCACCGACAGAGCTCCGGGTTGTTGGGCACATATATCCGCCCGCAGAAGGTGAGGAGGCCGTCCTGCAGGCCCCACTTGTCCGTGCGTACCGACTTTGTACCGGAGGGGCACCCCAGACGTAGCGCTAGTGCGGCCTTGGCAACCGAGTCTTCCTGTAGGCCTTCCTGGTTTCCCCGACGTATGTCCCGGAGAATGTTGACCTCGTCTCCCTGTACAGCTACCCCTTCCAAGGCACGAATGGCAAACAGCTCCGGGCGGAGGAGGGTGATGTTATCGTTATCTCCTGCCCCGGAGCCGTGGTCCACGCGCCTGGAGAGGGCGTTGGGCTTCCCCATGCTCCGGCCTGGCTTGTGGTGCAGCGTGAAGTCGAAGTTGGCAAGGTACAAAGACCACCGGGCCTGGCGACGCTTCAGCTTCTTGGCCATCCGGAAGTGCTCCAGGTTCTTGTGGTCAGTCCAGACTTCAAACTTGTGGCGGGCCCCCTCGAGGAAGTGGCGCCACTCCTCCAGCGACCGGATGATTGCGAGCATCTCCTTGTCGTGGATCTCGTAATTTTGTTCCACGGCGTTGAGGCTCTTGGAGTAGAAGGCAACGGGGTGCCACTTACCATCCTCCAGAGACTGCTGGGATAGGACTGCACCGGTTGCAAAGTCGGAACTGTCGGCCTCAATGCGGAAGGGTCGGTCGTCATCCGGGAAGAGCAGAACAGGCTTGGACGTGACGGCAGACTTGAGGGCGTTGAAGGCCTGCTGCTCCGCATTGCCCCAGGTCCAAGGGACATCCTTCCCGGTGAGGTCAAAGAAGGGACGCGCGTGGTGGGAGAAGTCCTGGATGAAGCGCCGGTAGAAGTTTGTGAACCCCAGGAAGGCTTGTACTTCCTTTTTGCTCCGGGGCTCCGGCCACTGCATCACGCCAGCCACCTTCACCGGGTCCATCTCCGCTATGCCGTGGGAGATGATAAGTCCGAGATACTCAACGCGCGTCTGCTCGATTTCGCACTTCTCTGGCTTGAGGTACAACTGGTGCTGGCGGAGACGGTCCAGGACGATCCGCATGATCCGACGATGCTCTTCTAGCGTCTTGGTATAGATGAGGATGTCGTCGAGATACACACAGACCACTCCGTCCACGATCAGGTCCCAGAAAATGTTGTTCATCATGGTCTGGAAGGTGGCGGGGCTGTTGGTGAGTCCGAAGAACATCACTAGAGGTTCAAACAGCCCGCGGTTGGTCCAGAACGTGGCCTTCCACTCATCCCCCTCCTGGATGCGCACGTTGTTGTAGCCCCACCGGACGTCCAACTTTGTGAAGTAACGCGCACCCCGGAGGTTGTTGATCAGTTCCGAGATGAAAGGGAGTGGGTAGCGGTTCTTGACAGTCATTGCGTTGAGTACCCGATAGTCTTGGACCAACCGGAGGGAGCCATCCTTCTTCTTGATGAAAAACACCGGAGAGGCCATCGGAGACTTTGAGGGGCGTATTTGTCCTGACTCCAGATTCTCCCGGAGGAATGCGTCAAGCTCATCCTGCTCCTTGGGTGCGAGTGGGTAAACCTTGCAGTTGGCCGGCTTTGAGTCCGGCAGGAGCTCAATGGCATGATCCCACTGCTTGCGCTCCGGGAGAGAGTCAAACGAGGCCTTAGAGAAAACATCCTCGAAGTCGTGCAAATGGTCGGGGACCGCATCCCGGAACGTCCGGGGCTGGGCGTTGGCTGCAAAGGCCTGGGCCAGTCATTGAGAAGTGGTCTGGCTGGCCCGGATCTCCTCCGCCACTGGCGGGGGTCGTAGCGTGGTGGCGTAGATGCGGTCTCCTACCTCAATGGCTTCGTCCGGAAGCTCCGGGTCCTGCGCGGGCAGGAACTCTCCTTCATGTCCCTCCTCCTGACTAGGGTTTCCCCCGCTGTGCCTGTCGTCCTCGTAGAGGGCCTCCCTACAAGGGAACGCCAGTGGCGGGGGATCCAGCAGGTCAAGATCAGCGAAGGGGAGGTGACCTACGCGGCACGCCCTGATAGCTGCGCGTTCCCGCATAGCGGTG
>QLOM01001527.1:0-11956 GCA_003313785.1 Termitomyces sp. MG148 | reverse complement strand
GTCTGGAAGGTGTCCAGGCTATTAGTGAGGCCAAAGAACATCACCAGAGGTTCAAAGAGTCTGCAATTTGTTCGGAATGCTGCCTTCCACTCATCACCTTCTTTGATGCGCACATTGTTGTAGCCCCAGTGGACATCCAACTTGGTGAAATAGCGTGCACCTTGAAGGTTGTTGACGAGTTCTGAAATGAGTGATAAGGGGTAGCGATTTTTCATAGTCATCGCATTCAAAACTCGATAGTTTTGAACCAGATGTAGAGAACCATCCTTCTTAATAAAGAAGACTGGGGAGGCCATTGGAGACTTTGAGGGACGGATGCGACCAGAATCTAAATTCTCCTGCAAAAAGGCATTAAGCTCATTCTGTTCTCGGGGGGAGAGAGGATAGACCTTGCAGCTGGAGAGCTCAGCATTGAGTGTGAGCTCAATAGCATGGTCCCATTGCTTGCGCTCTGGCAAGGAGTCAAATGATGCCTTGGAGAAAACGTCCTCAAAGTCGTGCAGGTGATAAGGAACTGCGCCCCGAAATGACTTAGGAGCAGAGTTAGTGGCAAAAGCCTGAGCTAGCCGCTGAGAAGTAGTTTGGCTGGCTCTAATCTTTGCCACAGTTGGGGGAGGTCGTAAAGTAGTTGCATAAATCCTATCACCTGTTTCAATGGCCTCGTCTGGAGACTCTGAGTCAGGAGCACATACAAATTTACCCTCACATCCATCTTCCATCTGGGCTTCACTCACTATACCTTGGACGTCCTCATAGAGGGCCTCTCTATGAGGGAACGCCAAGGGAGGAGGATCCAGTAGGTCAAGGTCTGCAAAGGGGAGGTGTCCAACTCGGCAAGCACGTATAGCAGCGTGCTCATGGACTGAGGCTCTGCGCTCCTCTCTAATCTCCTTGGCACATGTAGAACACCGTCGAGGGCAGTGGCTCATACTCACTTTACCCTTGGCCCAGTCAATTTCAGGGTTGTGGTCACGTAGCCAGGAGAATCCCAGTATCATGTCCTGCTTCCCTAGACTGGTGACCGCAAAGACAGCATGCTCAGAATGAGTCTGGTAACGAAGGACTAAATCCACCACCGAGCAAATGGATCCAGCTTTGTTGAGCGTACCATCAATGTTATAGACTGGAATGGGACAAGAGAGAGGCCGAGTAGTGAGTTGGCCGTTCTACATAGCGAGTATCAAGGAAGAGTCCAGTGGCACCACTGTCCAGAAGAGCTACGACGCTCCGAGTCTGCTGAGTATCAGTTGTCTCAATCTCTACATTGAGACGTAGAAAGTTAGGAGAGGAAGTGGAGGCAACAACATAGCGGCGAGGGAGGCGTTGTTCCCAAGCTGGGACACATGGGCATCGGACAGAAGGAGGAGGAGGAGAGGTCTCAGCCGAGGCCTTAACCGAGGGAGTATTTTGTACGTCGGAGGGGGCGCTTACAGTTTCAACCAGAGAATCATTGACAGGGAGAGATATACTACTGGTAGACATGCAAAGTGATTAGCGCCAGGCGGCGGAGGCATACAACTCATCCATCACCCTACTGAAAACCCTCCCCTATAGAACCTAAGGACTCATCCAAAGGTTCCACTACAGCCTCCACAGAACCTACGGACTTATCCAATAGTTCTGCTTTGATCTGTGCATCTGGAGAAGGGTTTCTCTGGGCATCTCTGGCAGCCAGGAGCTGGAGAAGGAGCTCTTCCTGCCCTACAGCTGAGAGATAGCGCACCTCCAACCCCTGAGGGCAATATTGAGCGAAGTGACCAAGCTTTCCATAGCGACGACAGAGGAGAGGAAGAGAGGAGCGTTGACGAGAGGCATCAACATCCATGGGAACTCCCAGAGAAAGAGAACGTGTGGCAGGTACCTGAGCTGGGGCTGGAGCACGAAAGAGAAAGGAATGGGAGGTGGGAGGACAAGCAGGTAAAGGCGCATGCAAGGTGGAGCGAGAGGTAGTTCCTCGGTAGAGCTCACACCTTAACTCCATGAGCTGCCACTGTTCGCGTGCTACCTGATACCAAGACTCAATACGCACGTTGTCAGGTCGTCCTTTGGCCATGCTATCAATCCAATCTATGAGAGAGGGGAGGAGGCCATCTTGGAAGGTGAGACAGAGCTGAAGACCGTCTGGATAGCCGGCCTGTTCAACCAGAGCTTGGAAGGAGTCAATGTACTCATCTAAGGTCCGCTTTCCCTGTCCATATCGATGGGGGTCTCAAAGAGTAAGAGCTGCCACCTTAGCAAGGTCCAAGGGAAAGAACTCAGTTCGAAACTCCTTCTCAAACTGATCCCAGCTTCCAAAGCTCTCTACTCCTTCAGGATGTCGAAAAACTCGTAGTGCGTATGTTGAAGCTCGTCCAGACTTCATGTAGGAAAGAACCCAGGCAATCTTGAGAGCGTCAGAAGGAAAGGCTTCCCCACTGAGCTGAAGGTAGGTGATACATGATTGCAGGAATCGCTCGCCCATGGCTCGGTCACCATTGAATGCATCTGGGAGCGCTGGACGAGGAATATTGGCATGAACAGGGGGAGAGGCCCCAAAGCAAGGGACTGGAGGTGTGTCAGCCCTAACTGGAGGTGCCTGAGGAGGGGTAGGAGTGAGAGGGAGGCGCTCTAAGAGGGCCTGAAGGAACTGAGAGATAGTGTCTGTGGCCTGATGTAATCCAGCAAGTTCGGTGGTGTGGAGGGTGAGGGAAGCTTGGGTGGTCTGCACCTGAGTCTCCAGAGCAAGCAAGCAACCCCAGGCATCATCCTGAGGGGCAGAAGCATCCAAGAGAGGTCCTGAGGAGGCTGGTTGGGTCATAGAAGCAACAGAGGGGCAGGGGGTAATCCAGTGAGGGAGTAACCTAAAGAGACAAGAGAGGGCTCAAGCAGGCTAAAGGGGGCTCCCAGACCGAAATGTAGAGACTTGTTCTGCTGTAAGGGTGACCTCTGGAGGCTATGGCTCAGTCACACAGCTGGCAGAGGGAAATCCAAAGTATATTTAGGTAATACAACAATAACTACTCACCTGGCAGAGGGAAATCCAAAGAGAACAAGTCTAGGGATTCCCTATGCCAGGAGTGACGCTTCCAAGGCTCCAGAAGCATGGGAAGTAACTGTATAGTATGACAAAAGCCACAATAAAATTTATAATCTAAAAAAGGAAAATCTCCAAAAATAATCAAAAACTCGGAAATTGCTACTGCCAGAGGTCATGCACATATCTCATGTGACTTGCTTAGTAATTTGGAGGCTAGCCTCAAGATGACTAAGCCTCTGGATGCTTACTAAGCCTCTGAAAGCGGTGGCTACACTTGTTTGCATGATAATTAAAGAACCAGAGCACCTCAAAGGCTGAGAATAGTACCAATAGATAGTGTTGAAGGAATAGAAGCAGTAAAGTAAAAGAGTGACAGCAGAAATAGGGAAATAAATAGAGGAAGAATGAAAGAATAAGGAGTGGAAGAAGGGAGAAATGAGGAGTCCCCTGACAGCAGGGGAGATAGTGCTCCCAAGCAGGAATGCGCATCTGCAGAGGAGTCGGAGAAGGATCAGGAGGGTTGTTGAGTACGTCAGAAGTAATGTTTACAATTAGGAGTACTGAGTTGTTGACAGAAGTTGTATTAATTTCTTCTATCAACAGACATGCAAATTGGTTGGCACTAGGTAACAGAGGTGTACTTTTCACCCATTGCACTTCTAAAAACCCTCTTTTGGCTCCTCTAGCCCTCCAGCAACAAGAAGTGTCTTACATGCATTCTCTGGGGCAGGCATGTCTGGAGAAGGAATTCCAGCCATGTCACAGGCCACTAGGAGTTGCAGAAGCAGCTCCTTCTGCTTCTTTAATAATAGTTACTCGTAAGGAAAACGCTTGACATCTGTGGAACTCCTTCCACAGAGTTGGCAATGCAAGGGGCAAGCAAGAGTCAAGTGAGCGCAGAAGTGGGCAGAAGTTGGGCAAGAGGCAAGCAAGGCTAACAGAGAGTCAGATGGCGCTAGATAAGCTTATGGTTGGTTCAGTGAATAGGCCAGAAGAATACTGCTATTGTTCAGCCTGGGGATATTCTATCCCACAGGCTGCCTATATATACTGTGCTATTACTAATACTGTTTACTAATTGGGCCCTGGTATGTAAAGGAGTATGACTAACAATAATTGATGCTGAGTAAGGTCCGGGCATATAACTCATCAAAGCTGACTACTACAAGACAGAAGGGAAAAGGGTAGGCTGAGCGGCTGGTCGGATCTGCTAGGAATAGGCATATTGTTGGACTAAGCTCGGAATAGGGTTGGACATGGTCTGAAGACTAGTCCTCTGACAAGCATGGTGCATTAGCACCTGTACATAGAATTATTTTAATTACTTTATTTTATTTTACATTACATTTTGTCAATTGCTTAGCAATTAGCTAAGCAGTCTTGTTCTTAGTCACGTACATATTATCAATTCCAATATTTGGGCTGATTCTATTGTTTGAACTAAGGCTACTGTCAGGTTCTGCTGACCCGGAGGCTTAGCAAGTCTGGGCAAAGCCTTACAAAGCAGACTCAAGGGGTTATGGACTGTCAGGGGACCGGTCTCTGGACTGTGTCCAACTCTACTCCGAGCTTAGTCTGACGATATGCCTATTCCTAGCAGATCCGACCGGCCGCTCGGCCCACCCTTTCCCCTTCCGTCTCTTAGTAGTCAGCCTTGATGAGTCATATGCATGGATCTTACTCAGCATCGATTATTGTTAGTCATACTCCTTTACATACCAGGGCCCGATTAGTAAACAGTATTAGTAATAGCACAGCCACTGATGTAGTATATATAGGCAGCCTGTGGATAGAATATTCCCAGGCTGAACAATAGCAGTGTTCTTCTGGCCTACACACCGAACCTACTGTAAGCTCTCTAGCAACGTCCAACCGCTCGATTAGCCTTGCCAGTCCCTTGCTTGACTCTTGCCTGCCTCTATGCCTGCTCAACTCCTGCTTGTCACCAGTGCTTGCTGGCTCTGTGGAAGGAGTTCCACAGACGTTAAGCGTTCCCCTTACAGGTTGTTCAGCCTCCTACACTGTCCACCCTTCTAGCCCATAGTATTCAGCCCTATTCCCTACTATGTCTTCTGACTCTCGGTCTCCCTCTACCCCCATGACTTGTACTCCTACAGTGGCACCCTCTGCTTGCCCTTCCGACCTGGCCTCTGGTACACCCCCTGTTCCCGGAACGGGCCCTGCCATGACACCTTCCTGGACCACCAACTGGTTTTCTATAATGCAGCAGATGCAGCTGACACTCACCACCCTCGAACACAGACTAGCCGCTCTGGAGAGTGGACATGCGATTACCGCCGCTCGAATCGCTGATAAGCATAGTAACGCTCTGGTTGCCCATCGTTCTGCTCCTCCCGGCCACCCTAAGCCCTCCAAGTCCTCCAAAACTCCTACCGCGCCCCCCTCTTGTAATCATTGACAGGTTTCGTGATCTACTTCTAATACTCCCCTGGCCATCCCTCTCGCTCGGGATCTACCTCCTACCGGCAGTAAAGCCCCTCGTTACGAATGTGCTCTTGAGCTCCCCGACTCTCTTGTTGCGCACGTCGTTGGGCATCAGGGGCGTGGTCTTAAACAAGCCCATGACCTGTCCAGCTCCTGGTTGGCTGCCTTCTTGGTTGGACCAGCTGGTGGTGAAGGCCGACATTTTGTCACTATCCAGGGCACTGACCAGCAGATTGGTGAAGCTCTTGTTGTCTTTGGAAAGCACATTGCTAAAAAGCATGTGCACGCACTGTAGAAGCAGCGATCTGGCAACGCTGCGCCGGCCGTTGCTGTGCCGGCCCCTTCTAGGGATTCCACATCGTCCACCCCAAAACCTCCTACTCTGTCGGCACTGCCTCCTCCTCCTATGGCTCCTGTGCCTGACTCTACCACAGACTTCCAAGAACCTGCTGATTGGGATGATTCATCTCCTATGCCAGTTTTGGTGGCACCTTCACTGCCCACCGGCTCGCCTATGGCCCTCTCTACTCCGACTCCAGCTCTGTTGTCCCCCATGGTCATCAACTACGCCTTTGGGCATTATACTCGGGGCACTTCTGAGGCACCACCGCACAGCACTAACACTGCTCAATGCTCTCGCCCGACCTGGGGAAGGTAACACTGCTTGTCAAGGTGACAAACCTAGAGGAGGGGCTGATGTCAGGGGACCGGTCTCCGGACCGTGTCCAACTCTACTCCAAGCTTAGTCCGACGATATGCCTATTCCTAGCAGATCCAACCAGCTGCTCGGCCCACTCTTTCCCCTTCCGTCTCTTAGTAGTCAGCCTTGATGAGTCATATACATGGACCTTACTCAGCATCAATTATTGTTAGTCATACTCCTTTACATACCAGGGCCCGATTAGTAAACAGTATTAGTAATAGCACAGCCACTGATGTAGTATATATAGGCAGCCTGTGGATAGAATATCCCCAGGCTGAACAATAGCAGTGTTCTTCTGGCCTACACACCGAACCTACTGTAAGCTCTCTAGCGATGTCCGACCACTTGGTTAGCCTTGCCGGTCCCTTGCTTGACTCTTGCCTGCCTCTATGCCTGCTCGACTCCCGCTTGTCACCAGTGCTCGCTGGCTCTGTGGAAGGAGTTCCACAGACATTAAGCGTTCCCTGCTGATGTGCCGGCAGCCATGTTACAGGGATGGCGCAAAGAGTGATTGCGCGGACAAGGCTTTAAGGTTGAATAATGGCAGAGCCAAACTCTGGCAGAGCTGGGCCAATTAGGCTGAAGGCCGGGGAAACTAGGAGACTGATGAGAAGAAATGGAAGAGAACTGAGTTAATGGAGCTGGACCAAGAAGACTAGATTGAAAAGAGATAGCAAAGACAAGTCAGGACAAGTACAAGACAATGGAGATGGAGACAAGTACAAGACAAATATACAAGACCGGGGCAATACGAGGGAAAACTGGGAAATGTGGGCAATATCAAGACTCCTGTACCAGATATCGTGGTAGGGTTTATATACTGACTACGTATTAGGGAGGTCCGGGGTTTTGGTTATGGGTCCACAGGTAACCTTCCCAGGCTCCAGTGGCGTCCTGGAGGACATAGGAGGACAAAGGAGACTGTCAGGGGACTTCCTTTTCCGGGATCTCTGGGACCCCCCGGGCTTCCTTTTCTGGCCATTTCCCTTTCTGGTCATCCCGGAGGTCTCTGGGATGCTCCCTTGCAGTCGTCGGACCTCTCCAGGATGTTGTACAGTCGTTCTCACGCCCCTGCCCCTGTACTGATGCGCCACGCCGTGGCAGAGGAATCCTTAGACTTGTTCTTTTCGGATCTCCCTCTGCCAAGTGATTAGTTATTTCCCTGTAATATGTACTGTCCCTAATACACTTCGGATCTCCCTCTGCCAGTTGTGTGACTTAGCCGCAACCTCCGGAGGTCGCCCTTACAGCAGAACAAGTCTCCTAATCCCGGTCTGGTAGCCCTCTATAGCCGCCAAACACCTCTTGGCTCCTATTCGTCGCTCCCCCATCAGTTTTAAGCACTGCCTTGTCTATGTCTCAGCCTGCCGCTCCAGAAGCGCTCCTGGACGCTGCCGCCTCCGGCGAGGAAGCCTGGACCCGCCTGCTCCACCTAGAAACGCAGGTGCAACTCACCCAAGCCTCCCTTACTCAGCACTCCGCCGAACTCACCCACCTCCGACAAACCACCGACACCATCTCCGACTCTCTCCGTACCCTCCTTGAACGCCTTGCCCTGGCGGCACCTAACCCCCCGCCGCCTACTCCGCCAGTGCAACACCCACATACTGTGCAATCCCCCATCCCGGCACGGGAGCGCTCCAACATCCTGCGCCCGGCAACCCCAGATGTCTACAACGGCGACCACGCATCTGGGGAACGCTTCCTCCAGTCATGCGCCACCTATCTCCAGCTCTGTGGTGACGATTTTGTATCTGACAAGCTGAAAATTGCGTGGGTCTTGTCCTACATGAAGTTGGGACGAGCGGCCACCTACACGCTGAGGGTTTTCCGACGCCTCGGAGGCGTTGCGAGCTTTACAGACTGGGCCAAGTTCGAACAAGAGTTCTGGGACAA
Organism: Termitomyces sp. MG148; assembly: GCA_003313785.1. Lineage (NCBI taxonomy): Eukaryota > Fungi > Basidiomycota > Agaricomycetes > Agaricales > Lyophyllaceae > Termitomyces > Termitomyces sp. MG148. The sequence continues at coordinate 3,896 of QLOM01001527.1, read as the reverse complement.
GTTCTTTTCCTGGAACCCCGCCAAAAGCGCCGCGCTGATTCTGAGGGATAGGGAGCAGTATGGCCAAGAGAAGCGCTCGCTGGACAAGTACATTGACTTGTTCCGCCCATTGGTCGAGCAGGCTGAGTACCCCGACAGCCTGCAACTCTGCCTTACCTTTCAGGAAGGGCTCCATCCGACCCTGATGGAGCGCATTGACAACCTTGCGGAGGGTCGACCGGCTGACGACCAGGTCCTGGCATGGTACCGGGTGGCCCGGAAGCAATGGCAGCGCTCAAGCGCGACCTCCACAAGCCTGCGCATCCTGCGCCTCCGACGCGACCCCCCGCAATGCTCCCCCGCAGGTTCCCAATCCCGGCACCGCCCATAGCAACGGTTGCACCCCCGACAATTCCGGCGCTACCTCCAGGCGCGCCAATGGATGTGGATGCCTCCTGACAGCATGCCCCGCTCCCCCTCTCATGCCGATGCTGTGGCGTGCAGGGCCATTTCGCGCGCCACTGCTCCAGGGGTCTGGAAGTGCGCTACCTCTCCCCGGAGGAGCAAGAGGAGCTACTCCTGCAGCTCCTGGCGGCCCAGGACATTGCCGGAGTGCCCTCTCCAGATACCCCCATCCCGGAGGAGACAGCAAAAGACGCCCACGTTCTGGAAGGCCAGGAGGAGCAGAGTGAGGGTTTTCAGGGGCACGGCGGGTGACCAGTACGCCCCCACCGCTTAGTGCTAACAGGTTCGCATGTTTGTCGGTAGAAGAAATCAATACAGTCTCTGCCGATAGCTCTCCAACCGTAAGCACTACTCCTGTCGTACCCAACAAACCCCCTCAGCCCTCTCCGATGCCTGCCCGAACGCGCCTCCCCGCCTGGGAGCGCCGTCTCCCCCGCCGCTACGTAATTGCCTCCACTCCGTCGCCCAACTCGCTCCAGATAAATGTGGAAATCGAGACAACCGACACGCAACAGACCCGGAGCATGTCGGCCCTCCTAGACTCCGGAGCCACCGGGCTCTTCGTGGACACCAGCTACGTAGAACGGCATCAGCTCACCACTCGACCCCTGCTTGTCCCGATCCCGGTATACAACATTGACGGTACTCGCAACGAAGCGGGGTCCATCAAGTCTGTGGTGGACCTTGTTCTTCGCTACCGGTCCCATGCGGAGTGCACTACCTTCACCGTCACGAGCATTGGTAAACAGGACATGATCCTGGGATTCCCATGGCTCCGGGAGCACAACCCGGAAATTGACTGGGCTACTGGGGAGGTGAGCATGAGCCGGTGCCCCCAGCGCTGCACGACCTGCACGGAAGAAGTGAAGAAGAAGCGGCGCACCGCTCTGCGGGAACACGCAGCTATCAGGGCGTGCCACGTGGGTCACCTCCCCTTTGCTGATCTTGACCTGCTAGATCCCCCGCCTCTGGCATTCCCTTGTAGGGAGGCCCTCTACGAGGACGACAGGCATAGCGGGGGAAACCCTAGTCAGGAGGAGGGACGTGAAGGAGAGTTCCTACCCGCACAGGACCCGGAGCTTTCGGACAAAGCCATTGAGGTAGGAGACCACATCTACGCCACCACGCTACGACCCCCACCAGTGGCGGAGGAGATCCGGGCCAGCCAAACCACTTCTCAACGACTGGCCCAGGCCTTTGCAGCCAACGCCCAGCCCCGGACGTTCCGAGATGCGGTCCCCGACCATTTGCACAACTTTGAGGATGTTTTCTCTAAGGCCTCGTTTGACTCCCTCCTGGAGCGCAAGCAGTGGGACCACGCCATTGAGCTCCTGCCGGACTCAAAGCCGGCCAACTGCAAGGTTTACCCGCTCGCACCCAAGGAGCAGGATGAGCTTGACGCATTCCTCCGGGAGAATCTGGAGTTGGGACGAATCCGCCCCTCAAAGTCTCCGATGGCCTCTCCGGTGTTTTTCATCAAGAAGAAGGATGGCTCCCTCTGGTTGGTCCAAGACTATCGGATACTCAACGCAATGACTGTCAAGAACCGCTACCCACTCCCTCTCATCTCGGAACTGATCAACAACCTCCAGGGTGCGCGTTACTTCACAAAGTTGGACGTTCGGTGGAGCTACAACAACGTGCGCATCCAGGAGGGAGATGAGTGGAAGATTGCGTTTCGGACCAACCGTGGGCTGTTCGAACCTCTAGTGATGTTCTTCGGACTCACCAACAGCCCCGCCACTTTCCAGACCATGATGAACGACATTTTCCGGGACCTGATCGCGGACGGAGTGGTCTGTGTGTATCTCGATGACATCCTCATCTACACCAAGATGCTAGAAGAGCATCGTCGGATCACGCGGGTCGTCCCGGACCGTCTCTGCCAGCACCAGTTGTACCTCAAGCCGGAGAAGTGCGAGTTCGAGCAGATGCGCATCGAGTATCTCGGACTTATCATCTCCCATGGCATGGCAGAGATGGACCCGGTGAAGGTGGCTGGCGTGATGCAGTGGCTGGAGCCCCGGAGCAAGAAGAAAGTACAAGCCTTCCTGGGGTTCACAAACTTCTACCAGCGCTTCATCCAGGACTTCTCCCACCACGTGCGTCCCCTCTTTGACCTCACCGGGAAGGATGTCCCTTGGACCTGGGGCGATGTGGAGCAGCGGGCCTTCAACGCCCTCAAGTCTGCCGTCACGTCCAAGCCCGTTCTGCTCTGCCTGGATGACAACCGACCCTTCTGCGTTGAGGCCGACAGCTCCGACTTTGCAACCAGTGCAGTCCTATCCCAGCAGTCTCCAGAGGATGGTAAGTGGCACCCCGTCGCCTTCTACTCCAAGAGCCTCAACGCCGTGGAACAAAATTACAAGATCCACGACAAGGAGATGCTCGCAATCATCCAGTCGCTGGAGGAGTGGTGCCACTTCCTCGAGGGGGCCCGCCACAAGTTTGAAGTCTGGACTGACCACAAGAACCTGGAACACTTCCGGACGGCCAAGAAGCTGAACCGTCGCCAGGCCCGGTGGTCTTTGTACCTCGCCAACTTCGACTTCACGCTGCACCACAAGCCAGGCCGGAGCATGGGGAAGCCCGACGCCCTCTCCAGGCGCATGGACCACGGCTCCGGTGCAGGAGATAACGATAACATCACCCTCCTCCGTCCGGAGCTGTTTGCCATTCGTGCCTTGGAAGGGGTAGCTGTACAGGGAGACGAGGTCAACATTCTCCAGGACATACGCCGGGGAAACCGGGAAGGTCTACAGGAAGACTCGGTTGCCAAGGCCGCGCTAGCACTACGTTTGGGGTGCCCCTCTGGTACAAAGTCGGTATGCACGGACAAGTGGGGCCTGCAGGACGGCCTCCTCACCTTCCGCGGGCGGATATATGTGCCCAACAACCCGGAGCTCTGCCAGCGCATTGTGGAGCAGCACCATGACTCCCGTGTCACGGGGCACCCTGGTAGGTGGAAGACGCTGGAGCTGGTCTCACAGAACTACTGGTGGTCCCAGATGTCCTGCTACATCGGCTCCTACACCAGCACCTGCGACCTCTGCCTCCAGACGAAACCACACCGGTGCCCCCCGACAGGCCATCTGCAATCTGTCAGGTTCCGCTGACCCGGGGGCTCAGCAATTCTGGGCGAGGCCTTACCAAGCGGACTCGGACAGCTACGGACACGCCGGGACTCAGAGAGGGCCGGAGGTAGGCGCCGGGAGGAGGTGACGTGCGCCGGGGCGTGGGGAGATCAGGCGAAGTGTCCCGGGGTTGGCGCGAGCAAGGGGCGAGCGCCGGACGGAAAGGTTCTACTGGGGGAAGTTCGGTTTAGACGGCGCGATGAGTGGCGTGCCGGCGGCGAACTATCCGGGGAAATCAAGGGCTGATAGGCGAATAGACAACTTAGAGTTTGACAGGTGCGGGGCCGAACTTAGGAAGAGCGGAGAATGCGGACCGGA
>QLOM01001525.1:13645-36410 GCA_003313785.1 Termitomyces sp. MG148 | reverse complement strand
CTTCTGCTAGTTGTGTGACTTAGCTGCAACTCCCGGAGGTCACCCTTACAGCAGAACAAGTCTTCTAATCCCGGTCTGGTAGCCCCCTGTAGCCGCCAAATATCTTCTGGCTCCTATATGTTGCTCCTCCACTGGTTTTAAGCACTGCCTTGTCTATGTCTCAGCTTGCCGCTCCAGAAGCACTCCCGGATGCCATGGACTCTGGCAAAGAAGCCTGGACCCGCCTGCTCCACCTAGAAACGCAGGTGCAACTCACCCAAGCCTCCTTTACCCAACACACCACCAAACTCACCCATCTCCGTCAAACCACCAACACCATCTCCGACTCTCTCTGCACTCTCCTTGAACACCTTACCCTGGCAGTACCTAACCCCCTGCCACCTATTCCGCCGGCGCAGCGCCCTTGCACTGCACAATCCCCCATTCCGGCACGGAAGCACTCCAATATCCTGTGCCCGGCAATCCCCAACGCTTACAATGGCAACTGCACGTCCGGGGAATGTTTCCTCCAATTGTGCACTACCTATCTCCAGCTCTGTGGTGACGATTTTATATCCGACAAGCTGAAGATCATGTGGGTCTTGTTCTACATGAAATCAGGACAAGCGGCCACTTACGCGCTGAGGGTCTTCTGATGCCCTGGCGGCGTCGCTAGTTTTGTGGACTGGGCCGAGTTCAAACAGGAGTTCCGGGACGAGTTCTTTCCCCGGAACCCCACCAAAACTGCCGCGCTGATCCTAAGAGACAGGGATCAGTACGGCCAAGAGAAACACTTGCTGGACAAGTACATTGACTCGTTCTGTGCACTGGTCAAGCAGGCTGAGTACACCAATGGCCTGCAACTCTGCCTCACCTTCCGGGAAGGGCTCCATCCAATCCTGATGGAGCGCATTGACAACCTTGCGAAGGGACGACTGGCCGACGACCAGGTTTTAGTGTGGTACCAGGTTGCCCAGGAGCAATGGCAGCTTATGGAGCTCAAGCAGGACCTTCACAAGCCTGCGCACCCCACGCAGGCTACGCAGCCACTCGCCATGTTCCCCCGCAGGTTCCCAGCCTCGGCACCGCCCATGGCAACGGTTGCACCACCGGCGCTCCCAGCGCTACCTCCTGGTGCTCCGATGGACGTGGACGCCTCCTGACAGTGCACCCCGCTCCCCTTTTCATGCTGATGCTGTGGTGCGCAAGGCCACTTCACGCGTCATTGCCCCAGGGGTCTTGAGGTGTGCTACCTCTCCCCGGAGGAGCAAGAGGAGCTACTCATGCAGCTCCTGGCAGCCCGGGACACAGCTGGCGCGTCCTCTCTGGACATTCCCATCCCGGAGGAGGTGCAGAAGGACTCCCCTGTTTTGGGGAGTCAGGAGGAACAGAAGGAGGGTTTTTAGGGGCGCGGCGGGTGACCAGTACGCCCCTGCTGCTTAGTGCTAACAGGTTCGCATGTTTGTCGGTAGAAGAAGTCAATACAGTCTCTGCCGACAGCTCCCCAACCGTAAGCACCACCCCTGTTGTACCCAACAAACCCCCTCAGCCCTCTCTGACGCCTACCCAGACACGCCTCCCTGCCTGGGAGCGCTGCCTCCCCTGTTGCTATGTAGTTGCCTCCACTCCGTCGCCTAATTCGCTCCAGATGACAGTGGAAATTGAGATGACTGACACGCAACAGACCCAGAGCATGTCAGCCCTCCTGGACTCCGGAGCCACAGGGCTCTTTGTGGACACCAGCTACGTAGAATGGCATCAGCTCACCACTTGGCCTCTGCTCGCCCTGATCCCGGTATACAATGTCAATGGTACCTGCAACAAAGTGGGGTCCATCCAGTCCGTGGTAGACCTTGTTCTCCGCTACCAGTCCCATGCAGAGCACACCACCTTTGCTGTCACTAGCCTTGGTAAGCAGGACATGATCCTGGGATTCCCATGGCTCTGGGAGCACAACCCAGAGATCAACTGGACTACCGGAGAGGTGAGCATGAGCCAATGCCCCCGGTGTTGCGCAATCTGCATGGAAGAAGTGAAGAAGGAGCAGCGCACCGCTATGCGGGAACACGCAGCTATTAGGGCGTGCCATGTAGAGCACCTTCCCTTTGCTGATCTCGACCTGCTGGATCCCTCGCCTCTGGCATTCCCTTGTAGGGAGGCCTTCTATGAGGACGACAGACACAGCAGAAGAAATTCTAGCCAGGAAGAGGAACGCAAAGGGGAGTTTCTACTAGCGCAGGACCCGGAGCTTCTGGACAAAGCCATCAAGGTAGGAGACCGCATCTATGCCGCCACGCTGCAACCACCGCTGCTGGCGGAGGAGATCTGGGCCAGTCAGACCACTTTTCAATAGTTGGCCCAGGCCTTTGCAGCCAACACCCAGCCCCAGGCATTCCGGGATGCGGTCTCTGACCATCTGCACAACTTTGAGGACGTCTTCTCCAAGGCCTTGTTTGACTCCCTCCCAGAGCACAAGCAGTGGGACCATGCCATCGAGCTTCTACCGGACTTGAAGCCAGCCAACTGCAAGAGTTATCCACTTGCACCCAAGGAGCAGGACGAGCTTGACACGTTCCTCCAGGAGAACCTGGAGTTGGGATGAATCCACCCTTCAAAGTCCCCGATGGCCTCTCCGGTGTTTTTCATCAAGAAGAAGGATGGCTCCCTCTGGTTGGTCCAAGACTATTGCGTGCTCAACACAATGACCGTCAAGAACCGCTACCCACTCCCCCTCATCTCTGAGCTAATCAACAACCTCCAGGGTGCGCGCTACTTCACAAAGTTGGATGTCCGGTGGGGCTACAATAATGTGCACATCCAAGAGGGAGATGAGTGGAAAGCAGCGTTTTGGACCAACACCGTGGGCTGTTTAAACCCCTGGTGATGTTCTTTGGACTCACTAACAGCTCTGCCACCTTCTAGACCATGATGAACAACATCTTCCAGGACCTGATTGCGGACGGAGTGCTCTGTGTGTATCTCGACAATATCCTCATCTATACCAAGACACTAGAAGAGCATTGTTGGATCACGTGGATTGTCCTGGATTGTCTCTGCTAGCACCAGCTGTACCTCAGGCCAGAGAAGTGTGAGTTCAAGCAGACCCATATTGAATACCTCGGACTCATCATCTCTCATGGTATGGTGGAAATGGACCTGGTGAAGGTGGCTGGTGTCATGCAGTGGCCGGAGCCCCAGAGCAAGAAGGAAGTGCAAGCCTTCCTGGAGTTCACCAACTTCTACTGGTGCTTCATCCAGGACTTCTCCCATCATGCATGCCCCCTCTTTGACCTCATTGGGAAGGACGTCGCCTGGACCTGGAGCAATGCAGAGCAGCAGGCTTTTGACGCCCTCAAGTCTGCCATCACATCCAGGCCCATTCTGCTCTTCCCAGATGACGACCGACCCTTTTGTATCGAGGCTGACAGTTCCGACTTTGCAACCGGTGCCATCCTCTCCTAGCAGTCCCTGGAGGATGGTAAGTGGCACCCTGTTGCCTTCTACTCCAAGAGCCTCAATGCCGTGGAACAAAATTATGAGATCCACAACAAGGAGATGCTTGCAATTATCCAGTTGCTAGAGGAGTGGCGCCACTTCCTCAAGGGGGCCCGCCACAAGTTTGAAGTCTGAATGGACCACAAAAACCTGGAACACTTCTGGACGGCCAAAAAACTGAACCGTTGCTAGGCCCAGTGGTCCCTGTACCTTGCCAACTTTGACTTTACGCTGCACCACAAGCCAGGCCGTAGCATGGGGAAGCCTGATGCCCTCTCCTGGTATGCTGACCACGGCTCTGGTGCAGGAGACAACAATAACATCACCCTCCTTTGCCCGGAGTTGTTCGCCGTCCGCACCTTGGAAGGGGTAGCCGTACAGGGGGATAAGGTCAACATTCTCCGGGGCATACGTCAGGGAAACCGGGAAGGTCTGCAGGAAGATTCAGTTGCCAGAGCTGCGCTAGCGCTACGTTTAAGACACCCCTCTGGTACAAAGTTGGTACGCACAGACAAGTGGGGCCTGCAGGACGGCCTCCTCACCTTCCGTGGGCGGATATACGTGCCCAACAACCTGGACCCGACTGGGACAAGCTTCTTCCGAAGGCCAAGTTCCAGTATAATAACCACGTCCACGCCTCTACGCAGCACTCCCCATTCTTCCTGGACACCGGCAGGCACCTCTGGATGGGCTTTGAACCACGAGCACCACAGTTGGAGAACAAGTCCATCAACAAGTTTGTTGACCGTATGCAGAAGGCACAGGAGGAGGCAGAGGCTGCCCTGACTAAAGCTAAGGACGACATGGCCTGCTACTACGATCAAGGACGTTTGCCGGCCCCCTAGTACCAGCCCGGAGACCGAGTCTACCTGGATACCTCTGACATCATGATCACTAGGCCCTCCCAGAAGCTCTCACACCAACAGCTGGACCGTATGTGGTTGAGCGCCAGGTAGGACCGCTGGCTTACAGGCTCCAGCTGCCCACTAGCATGCTGCGCCTCCACCCGGTCTTCAACGTGGTCAAGCTTTTGCCCACCCCGGACGATCCTATCCCCTGTTGATGTGCTCCGCCTCCGCCACCTCTGGTCATGGTGGATGACTGCCCAGAGTACGAAGTAGAGAAGGTCTTTGACAGTCAACTATTCTAGCGCAAGCTACAATACAAGGTCAAGTGGAAGGGCTACAGTATCAAAGACGGAACCTGCCAAAAATATCCATGCGCCTGCCCTGGTGAAGGACTTCCACCGCAGTCACCACGAGGCTCCCCACGCAATCTGAGGCATCTACTCCATCTCTTCAGTTGACCGTGCAATCTGCAACTTGTTCTACCTGGTGCATTGAGACGCCGCACTCTAAGGGGGGGGTGATGTCAGGGGACTTCCTTTTTTGGCCACCCTGGAGATCTCTGGGGCAACCTGCCCTTTGTCAGACTCTTCTGGGATGCTCCCATGCCATTGGAGAAGTACTGTACAGCTGTTCTCATGCCTCTGCCTCCATACTGATGTGCCATGCTATGGCAGAGGAATCCTTAGACTTGTTCTCTTTGGATTTTCCTCTGCTAGGTGATTAGTTATTTTCCTATCATATTTACTGCCTCTAATAAACTTTGGATTTCCCTCTGCTAGTTGTGTGACTTAGCCGCAACTCCCAGAGGTTGCTCTTATAACGACGGCGTTCAATTGGAGGGTGGAGGTGGTGAGGGCCTGCTGAGCTACTAGAAAGCGCCGGCGGTTGGCCTCAACTCAGACATGGTAGGCGTGGAGCATTGCCTAGGCGTGGTCAAGGTTGCGCAGGCCTGGTAGAAGTTGACAGGGGCGGTGATAGCGTCACTATCTCCCTATTAGCAGAATTTTAGACTTGTTGCAAGTCTTTGGAATTTAGTTGAGAAGCTATAGGTGTGACTAATAATGTGCAAGGAATCTTTTGTGGTTACCACCCAGTAGTGCCTATACCAAGAGCACCTGTATTAAGTCAGAGTTACAACGTTGGAAAGTCACAAGATGCTGTTGGAAAGTTGCAAGATGCTGTTGGAAAGTTGCTGGACGCTGTTGGAAAGTTGCAAGATGCCCATTAGATTTGTACTCTGTACTCTTTACGTGATCTCTGAGGGGAAAAGTTGTTTTTATTCCAAGTTATGGTACAGTTTATATAGTACTTTTGGGAGATGGGCAGTAACCCCCCTACTTCAAACATTACCTTCCTTTGTTCCATCTTCTGCTTCCCGTTCCGCCTGTGGGGCCTTCATTCCATTACTCCTTATTTGGACATGGACACTCTCCCGCTGCCACCACAGGTGTCACTGTTCTTGCCGTTTACTTGGTCCGCCTCCCTGCAGCTAGCATGGTTACTTCTTCCTTGATCCGTCAACCCAGAGCTTCACGCATTTCCTCTCTGAGTTGGCCGTGCTGTGAGGTTTGACCCACCGCCTCTACTGCCCCTTTGCACTGGAGTTCCTATTTTGCTGTTTTGGGGCTATTCTGCCTTCAGCAGGACTAAGCCCCTATTAGCGGTCAGGCCAGACAGGAGGCATTGCCAGTCCTTGGCTTTGAGGAGCATTGGCGGGAGCAGTGGGTATTGGGGGGAAGGCTGCAAATATGATCAGTGACAGAAAGAAAAGAAAACTAGAAAGACAGTGCACGGAGCAGTAGGGTTGCCAAGCGGCGGTAGATGGCAACTCCAACATGGCACAGGCAATACAAGACATCCAGGGGACAGCATTGGGAACGCCACTGAAGGCGCCGCCAGGAAGGGGTGCCACCTCAGGAACAACCGTGGGGGCGACCTCAGAGGATAGATCTATAAGATCAGCGGGCAATGGCGATGTGCGATCTACTGTATCAGCAAAAGACCTGCCAGAACTGGAGGTGTCTTCCTCTTTACCTTTGGCATTGGTGTCAGTCTGAACCAATGGCAAGGAAGGCACGGAAGAAAGCACCTCAGGCGGAAGGGAGGCAGTCAAGGGAACCAGAATGAAAGCAAGTTTGGGGACAGGAGCAGGCGGAACTGCAGGGGCCGACAACCCAGTCAAGGACTCAGTGCTACCGGCCATACTAGAAGAGGCGGAACAGAGAACAGCGACAGGTGGCGGTGGATGAGGGATGAGTGACAGCGGTGGGTGTGGGCGGAGGAGGACTGGACCACATAGCATGAGCAAGATAGCTACGTGGGACAGGTGGAAGAAACACAAATGGTACTAATCGGCAAGAGGGTGGCAGACAGGCAGGTTTGGAAAGAGAGGGACGGGGTTGGAGAGCGTGGGTCAAGGGTTCTGCAAGGGGCATGGAGCTACTGCAGGATTGTTTTAAAGGCAGAGCATACTTGCCACCGTCAGAAGAGCCATCATCGATGGTTGGGGCGGACTTGATGGTGGGGTGGTTTTGCTTCAAAGGGGGGGGAGGCCAGGCATGGACGTTGGCAGCAGTCAGGAAGCCCTGCTCAATCTCCTGGCCATGCCTCTGGCTTTGAAGGAACGCTTGAGCAGCGCAGACGTGGGCAATATAAAGGGCAACACCCATGGTATTGTGACCGGCAGCCTTGCAATTATGTAAACTCACCCTGGACCAAGTACAGCGTTTGGCCGCAACTGTACACAGATGGCAGGGACAGCAGAGCCCAGGGTACCAGCAAAGGCAGTTGATGTTCTTGATGATGCAGAAATTGCACTAGGCAGGAGGTGAGAACCAAGAGCAGTGACATAGGAAATGAGCAAAACCGTATTGGACCCTGCTCCTCAAGGGCACACTGCTGAGTGGGATAGTTGGTAAGGCAGATAGTACCCTTGCTGGTGGGAACCTCTGTGCCGGCCTCCAAAGCAGAATTGTTGGGATGAAGGCGGTGGGTACGGAGTGGAGGAATGAGGAAGGCAAGTTTAGCGAGAGAGAACTGGTGAACGAATGTGAGTGGAAGAAACCAGAAGAAGAGTGAAGACGCGCATGGTGGTAGGGGCTTTGAAGGCAGCTAGAGCACAAGCCATGTCATCTCCCACCGTTGGGGTAGGGTGACAAAGGGATTGCGTTGGAACGGTTTTAACACTGGTTGGCACCAGCCCACAAACATGGTTTGAATCAGGAACCAAGGTAACACCAGTAGGAACTAAGAAAGAACCTATGGTAGGGTTGGGGGCTTGCCTTTTACCCTTCTCTGTAGCAGAAAAATGGTGCTTGACGGCGGCAGAAGGATCAGATGCGGTGGACAAACCAACAGCGGGCACAAAACCAACAGCGGGCGCAGACAAAGCATCAAAAGCAAGAAGGGCCCGCTCCTTGGGAAGCTGAGAAGGGGCAATCAGAACGGTTGGGTGGATGAGAAAACAGAAAGACAGCTTACCACCATGTTCTCAAGGCAGCGTGTCCATGGCTTGTGCCTATGAGGAGCCCAGCGGCAAACGAACTCCCAACGTGCCTTGACATATCTTGGCCACTCAACGCCGTGTCCGTCAAGGCTGGCCCAGTTGCCAATCACGCCGGAAAGGCTGAGAGTGGCAGCCTTGTCATTCTAGCTGCCCAGGGGGAGGTTGGCAAACCGGTCTAGAGCCTCATCCACTGCTGGCACTGGAAGGTGTTTTCATTGGAAAAAGTGTAAAAGAAAGCTGTTATACCATTTCAAATGTGCAAATTTCTAACAGAAAAAGTATTTAAACAAAGGAAAGTGCCTTTTTCTGTCAGAAAATTGCACATTTGAAAAGGTGTAACAGCTTTCTTTTACACTTTTTCCAATGGGAACATCTTCTAGTGCTAGCAGTGATCGGCCCAAGTGATGTACTGCTGAGCAAGGGATGCATGGAAGAAATTGATGGGGGACTCAGGCATGGCATGAAATGGCAGGACGCACGCCTGGTGCCTGCTACTTATAGGGACCAGCACAAGGCGCTTAATTAAGACGGCAGGCTTCCCTGTCAGGCTTGTGCTTCTGGGCCCATCAGAATAAAAGACGGCATCATTCAGGAACATACTTTGGAAAGACTTAACAATTGATCATTGACTGGGAGCAGTCAGAAATTTAAGTTTGGAGAAGGAGCTAAGGGGAGAAGACAACAGAGGTACACTACTCAACAAAGCGGAAACTACCAAACACAACTCCAGCTACCAAGACAAGGATTAGGAAGAGGCGGCAGGACTAGGCAAAGCACAATAGGTGGAATCTCAGTGGCGCTGCCGCTCATAAGCATGTTCACATTCCTGCTCATACCAAAGCAGTACAAGACACCGACTGCCAAACTTCCAAAGATCACAACATGCAACAATCAGCTGATTACAGGCTTGCCCAACGCCCGCAAAAGCATTGTCTATGGCAGTACGGCACTGTTCCCATTGACAGAGAAGCTGACCCTGACTAAGGCGGAAATTGACGGGATATAGCAGAGTAGGCAGAAGCCGCTCGGAAACATTGGAAAAGCATAGAGTTGGCAAATGAGAGGAACAACCCTGGGGCAAAAATCACAAAATGAGTAAGGAGGTGGAGTGAACAGAGTAGCACATACTGCAGAAGACTTGGAAGAAGAAACCAAAATAGGCAAAGAAGGACGGTCCCAAGAGGAGGCTTGCGGTAGAGTGAGAGGAGGCAGCCCTAAGTCATCGGCAGCTTGCGACACTTTGCAAAATACTGAAGCCACCCATGGGGCGCAATGGTGCTGCCCCCACTACTTGACAAGGAGGCGTCACACCTGGTCCAGCTGGTGATAAGACCTGGGCTGGGCTCAGCGCTGCAAAGCTATAATTAGCAACTTTTGTTGATAGGAGTTTGGAGGCTCACTCAGGCAATCAGGCGTGACACGGACTGCACATGACTAGGCGACCATGGGATGTTTAGCGCACGGGACTTCTAGACCACGGGATGTTTAGCGCATGGGACTTCTAGACCATGGAATGTTTAGCGCATGGGACTTCTAGACCACGGGACTCGCTCACCTGACTGTTAATGCACGGACCGCACACATGACCTTGGGCTTGATAATAGGTCACCAATCAAAGATAGCCGGCGCCTTATAAGATTATGTGTTTAACGACTTACCGACGGCCATCAGCAGGCTGTCACTTCCTCAGCCCTGGTGCCTAGCGGTTAGCGACGCTTAACTTTACCAACGCTTAGCGACTTTGGCAACGCCAGCCCCCTTGATTGTTTCAGACCCCAGGATAGTCACCGTGTATTTGACTGATTTCAGTGCTCACTTGGTGACTTAGCGCTTGCCAACTGATAGACGCCACGGGTTAGCTATTTCACATTCTATTCTTCTTGTCATAATCTTCCCCATTTTGTTACTTAGCGACTTATAGCTTAATTAACACGGTGACTTAGCGCCTATAAATATTGTACATATTTTGTCTTAAGAGCATCAAATTCCATCCCCACAGTTCAGATCACAACTTGCGCACACTAAGTTCCTCGGAGTCGCTAAGGGACTTACTGGTTTACCAACTACACTAAGCTTGCCGCTTCTTTGCCAGTCTTGCCGACTGTCTAGGTGCTATACGGGCACACTTCAACTACGTTACATCGCCAAGTCCCTACCAACTGTTGGCACCCTAGCGCCTCGCAGGCTACATGGCTTAGATTGCTAAGCACTTTTGTTCCAATTACTCAATTTTCCTTAACAAACTAGGTCTCTAGGACCCTGCCCGGACTCTCTCTCAACTAGCGACCACCCAACGCATTACCTTACATGGTAGCTAAGCACAGTTTACCCTTGACAGTACTTAGCAACTTTTGGGCGTCATCACCGGAGCCAGCCGAGGCCAAGGCCATGGCCAGAAGTGCAGGACCAGTGAAGAATGGCAAGGTCTGTAATGAGTTCATGATCATTCAGGGGATCATTGGCACAAGCCAAAATTGAGGTCAATAAAGGGTTGGCCAAGCTAACAAAAGTATGGGTGGCCTCTCCAAGGAGGTGGGCAATATCAACAGCAGGCACCAACAACATAAAGAATGGTGTGGTAAAGGTAGGAAAACAACAAGCCTTTATAGAAAATAGGGCACAGAATCGGAACAAAGCTACCAGAGCCTTCAAAGGGTTGCACCATGCCTATAGACTCTCTACCAAGAAAGCTGAATAACAAAAACGGACAACAAAGGCTGCCACTTGCAACAAGGACAGCGGGTGCTAAGAACCAGCAAAGACAAGGTCAGGGAAGAAATAAAGTAACCAAAAGAATACTCAAGAGGGCAATACACCAGGCCCTTAACACGTGTACCCAGCAAGAACAACAACCACGTAAACAAAATGGGACATGACATACCAAGGAATGGATACAGAATCAGACTCAGAAAGAAAAGAATGGAAAGCACGCAAATTCTGATATTAAAAATGGAAGAGGAAACACATGGCTAAGTTATGGGTCAGGTTCTAAGTATGGAGAAGGCGGAGCATCGGTGGGTATGTCAAGAAAGGCGTTGGGAGAGAGGCGATTGTTGGCCTGCCACTCTAAGGCACTAGCGCACTCCCGCTGATAACAAACAAGGGCATTTACATGGGTTGCAACAATATCAGCACTCTGGCAGGAAAGTGCCAGCTGATGACAGGTGGCTTTGGCATCCACTCGGACGGCAGCGGCATAGACCCACACTTGATCCTAGAGGTGCTGGAGCCTAACTTGGCTCTGTTGGAACTTCATGGAAAAAGGCAGGTGTAAGGGCAAGGCTTGATGTCTGCGGAACTCCTTCCACAGAGTCAGCAATGCAAGGGGCAAGCAAGAGTCAAGCGAGTGCAGAGGCAGGCCAGAGTTGAGCAAGAGGCAAGCAAGGCTAACAGAGGGTCGGACAGTGCTAGATAAGCTTATGGTCGGTTCAGTGGATAGGCCAGAAGAACACTGCTATTGTTCAGCCTGGGGATATTCTATCCTACATGCCTAACAATAATCAATGCTGAGTAAGGTCCGGGCATATGACTCATCAAGACTGACTACTACAAGACGGAAGGGGAAAGAGTGGGCCAAGCAGCTGGTTGGATCTGCTAGGAATAGGCATATCGTTGGACTAAGCTCGGAATAGGGTTGGACATGGTCCAGAGACCGGTCCCCTGACAGTAGGCCAGCAGGGAGCCACTGCCAATTTGTAGCACCATGAAGCAATGGCAGGCGCACCTAGGTGACAATTAGGATTAGAACAAAACACAGAGTAATGACGGGGGACTTACTGTAAGAGCTGGAAAACCGGGCGGAGAAGGAGAAGGAGAAGGGGAGTGGGAGGGTGCAGTTGAGGAGGCGAGGAAATCCTGCAAGGTGGGGGGAAGCGGACAGCACTTGTAAGAAAACAGGTGAAGGATGCAAGTCAGGGAAGTTGATTGGGATGGAGGGCCTCAGGACGGGGTGAGGCAGCGGCCGGTAGACAGTCTCATCAAGTAGGGATGGTTGCTCAAAGACGGCAACCGCCTACCACCCAAGAAGGTGTCAAACTCAAATACAAAGACGAAAACGCAAGCCCACTTACGACGGCGCTACCGACGGCATCTGACCATGGTTCCTGGGGGTGGAGGAGCCACTGCTCAACCACCAGCCGCTGCGCCTCAGCACAATGAGGCCAGGTAACGTAAGGGAGCCAAACCTCATCCCAGGTCACAAGTACAGTGGATAAACCGGTAACAATCTCCCAGTCGTAGTCAGTAGTGGTGGCAGTACTCACAAAAACATCTAGCAAAGTGTTTGCTATAAAGACAAACGCGCATGCAAAAGGGACGGCAACCTGAGAAATGGAGAAGTCAGACGGAGAGTGCTTTGAAATAAAGGACTGCATATATATGGGGCAGGGGATGGCGTCTAACACATGCAAGACCAAAGTCGCTCCAGAAGCACAAAAAGCACCCGAACTTCAACATCGGTCAGCCTAACTTAGCATGCAACCCATGGACTCCATTTGGAAAGGAAGCACGGATTGACAGGAGACCATCAACAGAAGACGTCTAACAAGCGGACAAAATGGGTGATGCATTCAGAAACCCAAAACTACATAACTACAAACATGGATTCACAAAAGTTCAGGAGACTCAGGAGGGCACAGCTGCACGGGAGAATCAATGCAGGTGGATTGGATCTCATTGGGCAGGTGGTCCATAAGCTCCCACTCCAAAGCACTATTGCACTCCTGTAGGTAACGCACCAGAGCGCCATGCTGTGCTTTGCAGAGGAACAACTTGCAATGCATCAGCACAAGTTGATGGAGACAGGATTGGACCTCAAGATGGACAATATCTAGGTGCTCAATGGCGAGCTCGTTAATATGAGACAAGGTGTGGCAGTCTCGGAGGAAGTCAATTGGAAAAGGGAGATCAGCAGGAATATGTTGCTGGTCACTAGGACCATGGAAAGTAGGCGGGCAGGATTGCTAGAAGGGAATCTCATTGCAGAAATAGGAAACAGAGTTTTGGCAAGGTGACCTACCTGGAAGCAATGGCCTCATTGAAGTGGCCCCCAGTAAAGAGGGGGGGTGGAAGGTCCAGGGAAGGGGGAAGTGCAGCAGGAACGGTCGTCAACAAAGGGAGGGAGATAGAAGGAAGGATGGAGGGTAAATAGAAGAACTAACCCTGCAGCAAGGCATTGTCTTCAACAATGGCAATATGCTGTGCGACTTGGTGAGACAGCGCAGGGTGGTGTAGGAAAAAACAACTTACAACTGTGGATACCACTGTCTGCAACCAGAATTCATGACTGTGGCAGAATCAACGATCTACTAGGAGGCGCTGGGCAACATGGAAGTGGGCCCAGGAGACTCCTCTCAACCGCCAATCTTTCCACACCTCAAGCAAAGTGGCGAGGCTATCAATGAGGACATGATTGTTTTCAAGGGGGGACAAGAAGACCAGCGCAACCTCCAGGAAACAGTCGGCCAAGCTAACAAAAGTATGGGTGCAGGAAACTGCCCAGGCATAAAGCAGCAACACAGGAGGGGGAACCATGGTACCTGTCATGACTCACCCCCGGGCCTAAGCTCCAGGCCTGGGCCACCCACACACACTCCCTGGCAAACCACTTGCACGACCCCTAACTTGGAACAAACTTCACAATCATTCAACGCGGCCATCACATCATACCTTGGCCGACCCTGGCACTTTCCCCAGACATCATCAACAAACCCTGGTGCTCCCGGACATCACTGACAACCCCCAGCAATCCTTGGCATGACAGCACGACAATCCATGCATCACCTGACACATCATGCATCATCATGCATCATTCAAAGCATCATGTTCCCTGGCCTTCAGCCTAATCAGCCCAGCTCCACCAGAGCTCAGCTCTGCAACCGTTCAACCTTAAAACCTTGTCTGCGCAATCGTTCTTTGCGCCCTTCCTGTGACACAGCTGCCGGCACATTTGTAGCTCCACTGATTGTTCCGGAACCCCCTTGTCCACTTACTCACTCCTGGCGCTCGCTCCCTGCTCGTGCCCCACATCCCTTGCCCTGGCACACTTTACCCAGCAAAACCTCAACCCCGGCATGCTCTCTCATGCTCCAGTGTATCTGATCTACTCTGGGTAGGCCTCTGTTGTGTCCGTAACCCCTTGAGTCCGCTTTGTAAGGCCTTGCCCAGACTTGCTGAGCCCCTGGGTCAGCAGAACTTAACAGTACCTAAGCCTGGACAAGACACAAGAAAAAAGAAGAAAACAGAGCAGCTTGGCTTTATATACCACAGAACACGGGGGCGGCAAAAATATGCCCGCTGCGCACCGACTTCTCAGAGGAAGTACCGCCAAGAAAAATGAGATCACACGACACAGGCAGAAACGGTGGACATCGCTGTACACAGGTCTATTTGTGCAAGCCACGAGGAAAAATGGTCAAAATAAATATATGAAAGAGTACCTAAAGGAATAACAGGAAAGGTGGATGATACAAGTGCTCAATTGTATGGTGCTAACAAATGGACAAGAAAAAAATAAAACGATGGACGGGGCCACAAATTTGAGAAGACCGGTTCTGAACCTACTATGCAAGTCCAGATTCACACTCTCAAACATAGCGGTCCAAGGCGTTGATACATTCCAAAGTGGCATCCGCGTCCTGGCGGGTCAATGTAAAGCAACAGAAAATGGCTGACAGATTAGTCCAGGCCTCGTTAAAGTAGCCACGCGTTTGCGTGGCAAGGGCGGCCAGCCCGTCCTGATGCAGGGAAAAATCTATTGGGAATGGAAGGTTGGCAGGCAGCTGTGGAGCGTCAGAGGCCAGTAACAAGGAGAGAGGACAAGGCTAACAGGCAAATCAGCAAAACGGAAGCAGGTAGCCTTGGAGGACCTTACTGAGTATGGCCCCAGATGGAGGGGCTGGGGATGCACCATTGAGGATGGGATCAACAAGCGCCGGATTGGGGGAGCTCCGGGAAAAAGAGAGGTGTGAGATGCAGGAAGTGGGATGGCAAGAGAAGCGCCGGTGCAGGGCAAGATGCCAACAACTAAGGAAGTGACCGTGCAAGGCCAGGCCTCGTTCTGGTGGAGTGACCACCAATTGACCATTAAGTCCCAGGCAAGGCAGGCACATGCCCATTGCGCACCCTCCTGTTGGTGCTCTTCCCACTGTTCCAAAAGCAGGGCTAGACCTTTGACCATGGTGCAGTTGTTATCAGGCAATAAGGACACGGCTATTGCCAGGTCTAGGATTCAGTTGGCAAAGTGCACAAAACTGGCAGAAGCATTAGAATTGATCAAAGGCATAGGAGGGGCAATGAAAAGGCAAAGGTCCATTGCACCACAGGCAGAAAGAAGTTTATGAAAAGACAACACACATGAGAACTCAGTCAGGGACAACAGACCTTGAAAAGAGATCCCCGGGGCCACCTTCTAGCATAGGGGAAGATCTGTCAATGTAAAAATGATCAGACGTATGGGCAGGAAAAGAAGCTCAGCCTGAGACAAAGAAAACAAGCACGGGACAAGAAACAATTGCGCAACCATGCCTACAATACATGCATACAAAATTAAAGTAATTATCTAAGCCCCTGACGGCGCCGCAATGCAATCCAGGGGATTGTTGGGGGAAGCAGAACGGGAATTGGCGGCTGCGGCAGGAAGACAACACAAGACATTGCTTTCCAGGACCAGGTCACACTCCTGCAGGTAACAGGACAGGCTGCTCAGCTGATTGGTCAGCAGGGACTGGTTGCAACGAATAAAGGCAAGGTGGTGGAAGCTAGACAAAAGCTCTGCGCAAGCCAAATCACAGTGCTTGTGGGTGCATGTGGTCAAGGCAGAAAAATAAGCCCAATTATGGGATGGGTTGAGGGGATATGGAAGGTCTGCGGGAAGCCACTGAGGGAGGAGGAAGGCAGATTTGGGAAGCGGAAGCACCTAGGAAAGAGTAAAATCTGACTGGAGATGTGTGGGACCGCAGCGGGAACATACCAACAAAGGCCAGGGAACTTGAGGGTGGCCTCCAAGACCGGGCAGTGGGAGAATGGCAGGTGCGACAGGAGTAGATGCCACTGCGGGCAGAGTGAGCAATGCCAGAACCAAGCAACAATGCATGGGTTGAGACAACGGGGGCCAAGGGAAGGAGGAGTTGCCATTGCTGTGCAAACGCTACCGAGCCATCAGCCAACAACCAAAGGACCACAGGGAGCTGTGTACAACATGCAGCAAAACGGCGCAGGGCCACAGTTTGTCTTGATGCTGTGCCCACTGCTCCATTATCAGGTCATAGGCGAGCTGGACATGGGCCCATGGCATACCCTCTACAGAACAATCTTCCCATTGTTTGAGAAGGACCGCAAGGCCTTCTACAACTACCCAGTTATTCAACAAGGAAAGGGACGTGGCAAGCGCAAGGTCCAGGAACCAATCGGCCAGCGACGCAAAGTTACGAGCATTGGAGGCCTCGAAAGCATACATGGTGGACAGAGGCAGGTTGAACATGGAATATGCCCACCAACCAATGTGCACAACTATAAAAAGGGCAGGAACTGCTCAGGGTCAAGCAGGCATGAACAGAGCCTGCATTAGGGCATAGGTAGGGACTGGGGACAGTCCCGATTTCAGTTTGGGGGAGGATGATAGGGGCTTAATACCGCTGAAGGCATAATAGCCCCAAAACAGCAAAATGGGAACTCCAGTACAAAGGGGCAGTAGAGGTGGCAAGTTGAACCTCACAGCATATCCAACTCAGAGAGGAGACAGGTGAAGCTCAAGGCCGATGGATCAAGGAAGAAGTAATTATGCTAGCCACAGGGAGGTGGACTGAGTAAATGGCAAGAACGGTGATGCCTGCAGTGGCAGCAAGAGAGTGCCCACGTCTGAATAAGGAGTAATGGAATGAAGGCCCCACAGGGGGAAGCAGAAGACAGAACGGAGGAAGGTAATGTTTGAAGTAGGGGGTTACTGCCTGCCTTCCAAAAGTGCTATATAAACTGTACTATAACTTGGAATAAAGACAACTTTTCCCCTCAGAGATCATGTAAAGAGTACAGAGTACAGATCTAACGGGCATCTTGTGACCTTCCAATAGCATCAAGCAACTTTTTGACAGCGTCCAGCAACTTTTCAACAGTGTCCAGCGACTTTCTGACAGCGTCCAGTGACTTTCCAACAGTGTCCAGCGACTTTCCAACAGTGTCCAGCAACTTTCTGACAGCATATAGCGACTTTCCAACAGCGTATAGCGACTTTCCAACAGCGTATAGTGACTTTCCAACAGTGTATAGCAACTTTTCAACAGCGTATAGCAACTTTCCAACAGCAACTTGTTACTTTCTGCTACCAACTTCCAAACTCCAACTTAGGGTGCCCTTGGTATAGGCACTACTGGGTGGTAACCACAAAAGATTCCTTGCACATTATTAGTCACACCTATAGCTTTTCAACTAAATTCCAAAGACTCACACCAAGTCTCAATTCTGCTTATAGGGAGATTGTGACGCTATCAATGGCCAGTGGCCAAGCCGTGCACATATGTATGCATGGCACAGACAGCTATCCCTGATGATGAAGAGGTAGACTCAGGCAATGAGCCTGATATTGAGGACAATGAGGTGGAGAACCTCATTGAAGATGCACCAGAGACTGGAAATGCCCCTGAACAGGAGAAGTTGTCAGATAATGAATACGTCAAGGTCAATGTATACAACAATGACTACTATGCCCAAGAGTCTGATTCAGAGTTCATGGGAGCTCTGACTGACTATCTGGCCAGTGCACTTGACTAGCCAATTGAAGCCACCAACATAAAGGTGTAGAAGGTACACCTTTGCAAGGCTCCAGAGAAGCTGACAAGACCAGTGTTGAAGCGTGAGGACAAGGAGTGCCTCACATCATATGTCAAAGTGAATGGCCACAAGGCATGGACCTTGTGGGACTTGGGAAGCATGACTACTGGAGTGAAACCTCAGTTCTGTCAAGTGCATGACATTTAGGAGCCACTACTCCTTCAGCTAGGCACCATGGGCAGCAGGGTGTCAGGGGACTCCTCATTTCTCCCTTCTTCCACTCCTTATTCTTTCATTCTTCCTCTATTTATTTCCCTATTTCTGCTGTCACTCTTTTACTTTACTGCTTCTATTCCTTCAACACTATCTATTGGTACTATTTTCAGCCCTTGAGGTGCTCTGGTTCTTTAGTTATCATTCAAACAAGTGTAGCCACCGCTTCCAGAGGCTTAGTCATCTCGAGGCTAGCCTCCAAATTACTAAGCAAGTCACATGAGACATGTGCATGACCTCTGGCAATGGCAATTTCCGAGTTTTTGATTATTTTCGGAGATTTTCCTTTTTTAGATTATAAATTTTTATTGTGGCTTTTGTCATACTATACAGTTACTTCCCATGCTTCTGGAGCCTTGGAAGCATCACTCCTGGCATAGGGAATCCCTAGACTTGTCCTCTTTGGATTTCCCTCTGCCAGGTGAGTAGTTATTGTTGTATTACCTATATATATTCTAATATACTTTGGATTTCCCTCTGCCAGCTGTGTGACTGAGCCATAGCCTCCAGAGGTCACCCTTACACAGGGCTGCCATGCAATTTGGTACATAGGCAACAATTGCCTGTGGCAAGTCAAGAACAAAGGAGTACCGGGATGTAGCAAACTTCGATTGCTATGACATGATAATAGAGACTCCCTATATGTGGAAGCATAATGCTTTTCTTGACTTTAAGAAGAACAAGATAGTGGTGGATGGCAACACCATCCCTGCAGTATGGGTTACCATGGACAATAGATGAATGTCTCCATTAACATTGTGCCACAGAGAAAAAGCTGCTAGTTAAGCAGAACTGACTAGACAGTAGCAGGAAAGCATCCACCGTAGAGGATGGAGAGGACAAGGAGCAAGCTTGTGTGAGCTTGCCAGCAAATAGTCCAGCACTATCAGTGCTGGAAAGCAAGGCTTCAGAGTATAAACATACTCTGAAGAGGGGGGAAATCTCCAAAAAAAAGTGTAAAAAACAGTGCAAGCCTGAGGACAAGAGACTTCAGCACATGTCAAGCATGGAGTGCCAGCTGACATTGTTGAGAATTAAGGTTGAGGACCTTGTGTCAAGTGATGATTGGATGGTGATGGAGGATGAAATGTCCTCCATAATCATGAATAGGTCAATCTGGAATCAACCTGTACCTTATCCCACATTTGAGTGGGCATTCAATCTACAAATGCCTGCTGAGTAGAATAAACTTGTGGCTTCAATGTATGCATGGAATGGACCATGCTGAATGCCAAAGGAAGAATCAAATTGTCAGGCTAGTGACAACAAAATTTTGTCACCAAGCAAGGTGTTCTTTGATGGACTCTCTGTGACGTTGCAAAGAAGCAAATGGATTGCACCCATGCAACTGCACACACCAAATAAGAGTGAACTGAGGATTACTACCCTCAAAGAGAAGTACACTTGTCCAGTGGCACAAGTAAAGGTAACTGCACATCTATGCCAAAACATAGGACAGAAAGGCAAAGGTAAAACCATTGGTTTTACAGAGGAAGATATTCTGAGCCTGTGGCTGCAGTGGCAGCAGGAATTTGCAGATATGCTAAATAGAACCAAGGAGAAATTACCCCCTTGGCATGAAGTCAACCACAAGATCACTTATTGATGAAAATAAGGTCTATAAATACCATTTGCTGCAATGTCCAATGGCATTGCAGCAACAGCTCAGAGACAAGACCAATCGGTACTTGAAAGCTCAGTGGTGGGAGGCAAGACTGGCCTCCCAAGCTGCACCGTTGCTATGCATCCCAAAGAAGGACAGCACATTGAGGACTGCGTTGGATGCACACCAATGCAATGATAATACGGTAAAGGATGTTACGCCACTTCTAAATCAGGAAGTGATTTGGGAAGACGTGGTGAGAGCAAAGTTCAGGTTGAAAATTGACCTGACAGATGTGTATGAACAAGTGAGAATTTGCTTGTCTGACATTCCAAAGACAGTAGTCTTGTCAATAACAAGAACATACATCAGTAATATAATGCAGATAGGAGACTGCAATGCTCCTGCAATGTTTCAGAGGTTAATGACCTCTATCTTTTGTGATGTAATTGGGAGGTTTGTCCATATATATCTGGACAACATTTTCATCTATTTGAATTTGATAAAAGAACACAAAGAGCATCTCTGTGTTATATTTGAGCAATTGAGGTCCAATTTGCTGTACCTCAAGTAGAAAAAATGTGAATTATACACCAAGACAGTAGACTGCCTTGGACACAAGATTGACAGTCAGGGTATTCACCCTGACTAAGACAAAATTGATTGCATATGTGAATGACATGTGCCATGGACTTATAATGATGTCCAACAGTTTGTTGGACTGGTGAATTATATTGGCAATTGTCTGCCCAATATAACAGCGTATACTGGACCACTGATGTCCATTACTCAGAACGGGGGCTCCATTTATATGGAGACCCATACACCAGCATTGCTTTGAGATGATCAAGCAGATCTGCTCAAAGACTCCAGTGATTTGGCCAATTGACCCCAGGTGTGATGAGCTGATTTGGCTCATCTGCAATGCCTCAAAGACAGGAGTTAGTGCAATGTATAGCCAGAGAAGCTCCTGGCAGAATTGCAGACCAGCCAGGTTCATGTCAAGGAAGTTTACCTTGGCACAGCAGAATTACACTGTCCATAAATTGGAAACACTGGCAATACTTGATGCACTCCTCAAATGGGAAGATAAATTGATGGGATACAAGATCCATATCATCATGGACCATAAAGCGCTTAAGTTCTTCAAAACTCAAGCAACTCTGTCCCCTCAGCAATGCTGGTGGATCGACTACATGTCAAGATACAACTTTGACATTACATATGTCAAAGGTAAATTGAACAAGGTAGCTGACTGCCTCTCAACATACTTTGAGAGCAATAGAGTTGGCAAACACCATGATAAGCACAAATATGTCAATGTGGATATTTGCAATGACTCCCAAAGCAATGATCTGCCATATCATCACTACAAGGAAGTGAAGGAGCATGTAGTGGAGCTTTGTGCTATGCAAGCAAACAAACTTTGACAAAGCCAACACTTGCAGGAACGGCATAAAGCCCAAGACTTAGAGGCTGAGCAACTTGAGCAGGCTCAGCCAAAGCTGATGGTAACGTCAACTCACCATGTGAAAGCCAGTGGCCTTGGACCAACTGACCAAGACATTACCCTTGAAAATGTGCTGGTGCCAGCAGGAGAGTATGCTGACTCTCTTGTACCTCTGAACAATGAGTTCCTATGTACTGTACATAGAAAATACAACCAAGATGCATTCTATGCTGAGATCCAGCATAATGCATCAGCTCATCCATGCTTCAGTATGGATGAGGATGAATTGATCAGGATAATGAATGTTTGAGGATGTAAGGTGGTATGTCTACTATGAGATCAAACTATCATTACTCAGATGATCACACAAGCTCATGAAAGTATTGGTCACTTTGAGACCAACAAGACACTTGAATACCTGAGGCAGTGGTACTGGTGGCCTCAGATGCAGATGGAAGTGACAAAGTTCTGTTAGACCTGCAAGGCCTGTCAGTGGTCAAAGACCAGCAATAAGAAACCAGCCAAGAAGTTGCATTCTCTGCCTATCCTGACAAAGCCTTGGGATTCTATTGGAATGGACTTTGTTGGTCCGTTCCCCGAATCCAAAGGTCAATTACCTTTGGGTAGTAATTTGCCACATGACCAGTAGGGTGCACCTAATACCAGTGCACAACCACTACTGTGTCTGAGTTATCATGGATATATTTGAAAGAGATTGTAAGGCTGCATGGCTTTCCAAGTTCCATTGTAAGCAATCAAGATGCAAAGTTTACGTCTCATTGGTGGTGGGAGCTGCACAAGCTCCTGGTTGCTAAGCTGCTCATGTCAACCTTGTTCCATCTGCAGATGGATGGACAAACAGAGCAGGTAAATAGGAGTATTGCTCAGATATTCCACACAGTGGTTCAACCAGACCAACGCAATTAGATAGACAAAATACCCCTGACTGAGTTTGCTATCAATGCAAGTGTGTCAGAGACCACTAAATATGCACCATTTGAACTAAACAGAGGATACATACCCTCCATGCTCAGAGAACTCAGAGGGGATGAGGTCATTCACAAAGGCATGAAGGACTTTGTGCAAAAAGATCTCTATACATTGTATTAGATCTCCGTACATTGTATTGCATCTACTAAAAAATATTGATCAAAATTAACACTTTGTGCTTTGGAGAGTAAGATTGCAAAAAACAATTCTTGCACAACATTCTGTTCCTCTTGTCATATCACATTTCACAAACAAAATCTTTTTCTTGATGTTTTTCAAGCATTGCAAGGCTAATGGACCATTATCTTTGCTTTGAAACAATGGAGATTGCTAACATGTACATGTTTCAATGAAACAACTGCCATGATTTCATCCCACTCAAATCTTGTGCAATGGGCTTCAATCTCAGTGACTAGTGCTGCTTTGAGCTGTGAATGTGTCCAAGTGCTCCAGATGCTTGCTCTAAGCTCAGAATACTCCTGGTACAGGTTGTGGGGGATATCAGATGACTGGCACAAAAAGCATTGGAGAATCTGGCCAACATGCACAATGCTATCATTGCAGCACATGTTATACAGGCATGACATGCAAATGATAGGTGGAGTAACAAGCTGGAACTAACGCCTGGCATGTTAGTGTACTTATCAACCCAAGAACCTTAATTTTCTAAAAGGAAGGGCAAAGAAGTTGTATCCAAAGTTCATTGAACCCTACAAGATCTTGGTTGTGGAACCAAGTACATCAAACTATGTATTAGAGCTGCCTGCAGCTCTACAAGCAAGATGAATCATACCCAAGTTCCATGTATTGTTACTCAGATGATACAACGCAAACAATGATGCAATGTTCCCAGATTG
>QLOM01001525.1:0-13626 GCA_003313785.1 Termitomyces sp. MG148 | reverse complement strand
CCATCGACAAACAAGAATGGTTTGTTGAAGAGATCCTAGGCCATCAATGGAACAATGAAATGCACCTTGAATTTGAGGTACAATGGAGTGCGGGTGATACAACTTGGGAGCCATATCAGACCTGTTCAAAGCTAGCAGCTTTGGATCGGTACTTAGAGCTGCAGAGCATCAAATGCCCAAGTCAGCTTGCTAAGTGCTCACGTGCTTAGACTGAGTAAGCCAGATTTGATGACAATCAAATCTACTATCTTATCACTTGTGATAAGATTACAATTGGATCAATCTTGATCTGTATGGATAAGATGGATAAGATGCGCCATTTGATCAAATAGTATGGATCAGAAGAGGCAGATCTTTTGATTGGATCAGGTTATGTAACCTGATGAGTAAGAATTTTTCTTTTCTCTCACCAACAACTACAACGTCTTTGTAAAATGTTGTACCTGTCTCAAGGTACAACACCTCAGCAGCATCCAGGAGGGGGGAAACCACCCCTGCAGCAACAACAACAACAGCTATCAATGATGATGCCAAGTGTGGCATTGTTCCCGATGATGTCCCAGTTTGGGCAGCCTCCCGCCCAATATGGACAACAACAATTTTATCCTCAATTCATGCTAGTTCCGTACTTTCCAGGACCAGCCGGTCCTGGACAGCAGATGGGTCAGCAGCAGGTGATGTGGGGCATGCCGATGGAGTTTCCCCTAGTGCAGACCCATAGTGCAAGTACCATTCCATTGGAGGAGAATGCACTAACTGCGCCACAGGTAGCTCCAATGGATGTCAACAAGGAGTCGTCAAGACAAGGACAAGTCGAGGTAGCCCAACCTTGAGGACAGAGAGACCAGATACCGCCTCCCAGAGAGGCTTATAGGAAAGACCAGAGGCAATCACCTCCAAGAAGTCACCCGGTGCACAGAGGAGCACCGCACAAGTTTATAGGGCATAGGCAAGACAAGCCCGCGTTGTGAGGCCTGGTGCAAGGTCAACCCCAACCTCAAACGCCCCCTTGCCGGCAGTCCCCCTCCCCAAAGTGCACGCCATCTCTGCGGTGTGCAACATACAGTGAGAAGGGAAAGAGAAAGGGGGTGGGAACATCTCCAGAGGTCCTGGATCCACAGACAGAGCACATGTAGTGATGATTGGTGTTTGCCAGCCAGAGAGTGCCACCGGAATTGACATTTTTGAAGGACTCCATGGCTCAGGTTGTCATCACTGGCTGCTCAACAAGATTGTTATGCTACAACAGCATAACAATAACATGATTAAGACATTTGCAAATGCTCTGAAGAGGCAGCCAGTGTCCCTTGAGGAGCAGGCTGAGGCAAAACACCTCAGAGCACACGGTGCAGTCTCAGAGGAAGTGTCAGGGGACTCCTTATTTCTCCCTTCTTTCACTCCTTATTCCTTCATTCTTCCTCTATTTATTTCCTTATTTCCACTGTCACTCTTTTACTTTACTGCTTCTATTCTTTCAACACTATCTATTAGTACTATTCTCAGCCCTTGAGGTGCTCTGGTTCTTTAGTTATCATTCAAACAAGCATAGCCAACGCTTCCAGCAGCTTAGTCATCTCAAGGCTAGCCTCCAAATTACTAAGCAAGTCACATAAGACATGTGCATGACCTCTGGCAATAGCAATTTCCGAGTTTTTGATTATTTTTGGAGATTTCCCTTTTTTAGATTATAAATTTTATTGTGGCTTTTGTCATGCTATACAGTTACTTCCCATGCTTCTGGAGCCTTGGAAGCATCACTCCTGGCATAGGGAATTCCTAGACTTGTTCTCTTTGGATTTCCCTCTGCCAGGTGAGTAGTTATGGTTGTATTACCTAAATATACTTTGGATTTCCCTCTGCCAGCTGTGTGACTGAGCCATAGCCTCCAAAGGTTGCCCTTACAGGAAGGGCAGACTGGTGCAGCAGCACCAGAGGTGCAGACCGCACCTCTACATACCAGAGAGGCCAAAGAACTCACTCCAACCGTGTCCGAGCTGTACAACAAGCTCATGGATGTTGATGCCAGCTTACAAGAATTGTTCTTGTCAGCATATGTGCTCGCCCTGACTTCAGGGCCCATGAAGCAGCAAAACAAGTTGGTGCTGTTGACGGTCAAGTTTGAGGCTGGAGTACCCCAAAGAGCAGATGGCTCCCATATGCAATTTTTACCAGTGGTGCAGTTTGAGGCACTACTGAAGCTATACTTGTCTGCAGCCCCTCAGCAGGACACAAGAAATGATGATGAGGTGGAGGGACGATTGCCCACCTTGGCTATGCTTGGGCTGGAAGAGCCAAGCGATGAAAGTGACTATGCAGTAGAGCACCTGGTGGACACACCATCGGAAGGAGAAACTCCAGCTAACCACCGACAGCAGTTAGCAAAGAATAAGAAGATTGAAGCCCATGCCAAGCATGAGGAGGCACAGCAATCATAAGCAAACAGGGACCAGGTGGAGCAGGCCATGGGGAGAATTCTGGATGGCCTGGGAGTATTTGTTGACGGCATGGCCGTTGAAAGATCATGCACTAGACCGCCACTTCAATTACTCTCAATTGACAAACATCGTCTTTGTGAGCAATGAGGCTATCGCTGCAAAGACACATGAGGAGGAGCATGGAGAGAGGTACTACCATACCTCAATTGAGATCGGACAAGTGGTGTCGCAGGGGTTCCATATGAACCCCCAACAGTTGTGGAAGCTCTATGAGCTTTTGCAAAACAAGTTCAAATTGGTGGCTATGCACACTAAAGCTTATTATCTGATGCATGAGTTTCAAGCTACTCCACCCTGCAGGATAGGACAATGGCTCTGGTTTGTACACCAGAGTACAAACACATCACTCCCTCCCCTCGACCTCTCATCGTGTCACATGAATCTGGCAGTCATGCTGACCCCAGAAGGGTACTTGCACTGGGAGGCCATTCTTCACTCTGACTGGGTTTGACTCCAAAGGTGTGCAATTCACCTTTGATCTCAACAAACTAGCACAGAATATCCTTTATTTCTGCCGTCCTGGCATGCAGAACTCCATGCTTGGTATTGCAGTCAACTTTGCATACCGACTGCACTGGCAAACATTGCTGGGGCATGCACTAACTTGGGCATTATCTCCATTTGAATGAGCACAAGGACAATTTGCAAGGCTGCTTGCCTTGATACTTGCCCATCCTGGACTGTACCAAGAGGCTATTGCAGGCTACAACACTGCACATGCCTCCACACCCTTCATTCTCATGAGCTGGACCAATGTCCAGCTCAGACCTCCTCACTTCAATGCTGCCACCACAGTCAATCTGACGGATGCAGATGTGCTACGCACTATACTAGCAGATGGCATCCCTCCAGAATGGGTGGATCACGCTTATACTTTTGGCGTGGTCTACTTAGAAACCCACTTCTTTGAGGCAAACGCTTCAATTGACCACTATGGTGAGATCAACAACAAGAGACACCGTCGTCTTGACTTATATAGCAAGCCCCGCTATACAACAGTGGGATGATTGTTGAGTACCGACTGAGGATGACATGATCTGGCTTCACGCACTATTGGCACATGAGCACGCGCAAGGACAAGTCCACCTCAAGCATGGACTCTACTATCCAATTGGGATGAATCCCAATTGTCGCAATTTATGGCAGCGCTGGTCTAGACACGGACTGTACCCTCCATCTCTGGTACACCTGGACACCGTGGTTCAGGCTCCAGTTGCCTCAACATTGTCTGCTCCCATTGCCTCAACATTGTTGGCTAACACTGACACAGATATGAGGATTGGCTTGACCAGCTGGTGCGCCTGCCATCTGTGTAAATTTTGTAGGCAGCTCATCGTTTTTCAACTGGTACTGTTGGTTAACATTGACTTTTGTATTCTTTTGACAGATGAGTAGGGATTTTGAGCCGTGGAGGCCTTAATTGCTTCCACATTCATGGACTATATACATTTGTTTGTTTTATTTTATTTTATTTTAATTTACATACACACCCACCATGTAGACTGCATAGCAGTCTAAAAGGGGGGCATGTAACGGACTACCAGCCATAGAGCCTTGCTCTACGGCTTTCCCAACTAAATATAATAATTATTATGTTAAATAATAATTATATTATATGAAATAATAATTATATTATATTAAATAAATATGTATTATAATGTGTATGGCTGCCTTAGGTAAGGCAGTCAATTTTACTGTTACACTACATAGTACTGGAATCAAATATCAATCTGGTTCTCTTGTGTGATAGTAAGGCTTTTACTATTCTTTGACACTGTTTCAAATACCCATCTCATTCTTCTACTCCCAAACAACAAATCAGTTTATCTCAGCCACCTGCTGCCCCCCAGAAAAGGTCCAAATGGGGCAATTTGCCCAGACAAGAACTCAGTACTCATGAACAACAATTACCTGAAAGATATTGTCAAAACAAAGACTCAAACAATTCAAATGATCACCTTGCATTTGTTGCTATGTCTAGTCCCACATATGCAGAAGCAATGACATCTCCTCAGTTCAATGAATGGCAAAAGGCTATAGAGAGGGAATACAGTCAACTTGTTGCCAAAAACGTATTTGAAGAAGTTTATGAATTAAAGTTGTGCTAAAAGAAAAGTTTGATGAACATGGAAAACATCAAAAATATAAAGCTCGTATTGTTGCACAAGGAATTTCACAGATACCTGGTGTAGACTACAAAGAAACTTTCTTATTGGTTGCAAAATTTACAACTTTGTAAATTTTCCTGTCACTTGCTGCCACGTTAAACTTTGATGTGCATCAAATCAATATAATTGGAGCTTATTTAGAAGAAAAGCTCGACAAAGAAATCTATATGAAAGCCCCTGCAGGTATAGGAACAAAAAAGTATTGGAAACTTTGCAAAGCTATCTATGGACTAAAGCAAGCTGGTCAAAAATGGAAGCAATGTTTGCATGAAGTACTTATCAAACTTGGCTTCAAACAAACTTTATCAGATGACTGTCTATATGTGCTATGAGATAAAGGAAAAATTGTCTTGATTGTTTTGATCTATGTTGATGACATGGTCATTGCTGAGAAGGATATACTCAGAATCATTTTCTTCAAGGGAGACTTGTCTTGTGACTTTGATGTAACAGACTTGGGTGAAATACATTATATTCTTGGTCTTCAAGTAATTTTCAATCAAAACAAACAAGTTATCCACTTAAATCAATCCTCCTACATTGACTCTATCCTTAACCATTTTAACATGGCATCATGCATGCCAGTATCAACTCCAATGGCCATCAATCACAATTTATCCTTAGCCCAGTTACCCAGCAATAATAAAGAAGTCAAGACTTACAAAAGGTACTCAAATGGAATTGATTACCTGTCACTAGTCAGTTCTCTCCTGTATGCAACCCAGACTTGCCCAGATATACAATTTGCAGTAAGTCTGGTCACACAATTTGCTGGAAATCCAGGACCACCGCATTTAGCAGCCTGCAGACAGATTCTCCAATATCTAAAGGGCACAAAAGAATTCTCCCTGAAACTTGGTGAATTCAGCAGTGGTGAAATGAAACTGGTCGGATGGAGTGATGCCAATTGGGCACAAGACTCGTACAATTGAAAATCCATTAGCAGATGGAAGTTTGATATCAATGGAAGTTCAGTATCTTGGTCATCCAAGAAGCAACCAGTAGTTGCAACTGTTAGAAGTAGGAATCTAATAACACAGAGGTCACTCCTCAGTCTCCGTGTAATGACTGTATTCGCATACCTAATAACACAGAGGTCACTCTATAGTATGCGTAAGTTATCGTCCATTGTTCTCTAAGTAAACTGCGTGCTCACCCTCAGTCTCTGTGTAATGACTGAGGGTGATTGTCGTTCCCGTCCATATAATATATCCTCATATTTTTCACCCAGCCCTGAGCGTGACGACCCTGACAGTAGCAATCAGTGCGCACGGTGACGGTGATGCCATGACGTGTGTGGATCTCAACAGCAACATCTACAGTTGAAGCCAAATATGTTAGAAATGAAGTGTTAGAAATGAAGCCGTGTATAGATTGTACCTAAGAACAAACGTTCAGGTTAATTCCTCAGTCTCTCTATAATCGACTAATCATTGTACTGTACCTAAGAACAAACATTCAGGTTAATTCTAAGTGTACAGTGAGTTATGATGTCGTGTCGCTGGATAAATGTAATTACTCACCCTCAGTCTCTCTATAATCGACTGAGGGTGCTACCTATGCTGTCCTTCTATATATACGTGATCGAGACAATGGTCTTTTGGCCCTAGTGGCCAGACAAAGCATCCGTGATTGGTGTGACGAGTTCAGAGGGTGGCCACCGGTTACCTAGTATCTGTGGTGTCCACCGGTCAATTCCAATACTCCTCCTCACCACAGATACTCCTCCTCGCGCGGAGTCCTGCGTGCTCATACGAGCCCTAACTGCTGACGGAGATATTGGAACGCTGCAATCGAGAGAGCTTTTGTAAAGATATCGGCGGTGTTTTGTTTGGAGGGGACGCGATGGAGTATGAGTTCGCCGGATTCCGCGCGCTCTCGAAGGAAGTGGTATTTAATGTCCACGTGTTTTACTCTAGCGTGTAGTAATGGATCTTCTGACAATGCGATGGCCAAATCGTTATCGCAGTAGATGCGTGTCGGCGCTGAGGTGTCGTATCCAATATCCTTGAGTAGAGCACGAAGCCAGATACATTCTTGCGCGCATTCAAATGCCGCCATATACTCGGCTTCGCATGAGGATGCTGCGACCGTGCGCTGCTTCCGAACTGCCCAAGATACCGCTCCGGAGCCAAAGTTCCACGCGTATCCTCCTACGCTTCGTCGTGTGTCTGGGCAGCTTGCCCAGTCCAAATCCGTGAAGCCGGTAAGGACCATGTTCTCCTCCTTTCCTCCCAGCTGGAGCCGCAGATCACGTG
Source organism: Termitomyces sp. MG148 (assembly GCA_003313785.1). NCBI lineage: Eukaryota > Fungi > Basidiomycota > Agaricomycetes > Agaricales > Lyophyllaceae > Termitomyces > Termitomyces sp. MG148. The sequence continues at coordinate 6,705 of QLOM01001525.1, read as the reverse complement.
TGCCCTTGAGATATCGTACGAGGCGGATGGCCGCATTCCAGTGCGTCGTCGTATAAGAGTCAAGGTATTGGGTGAGTTGTTGAACGCCGAACGCGATGTCTGGGCGCGTTGATATAGCGAGGTACAGGAGGCAGCCGACGAGTTGCCTGTAGGGTGTTCGTTCGATGGTACGCTGTTCGTCGACGGGCAAATTAGTCCTGTCCACGCGTCGTAGCTTGACGTTAGGGTCCATGGGCAGGGACAAGGGGGATGCGTCTCTTTGGCCGAACTGATTGACTATTTTGTCAATGAGGGCGGTCTGCGATAATCGTACCAGATGATTCGGACGGTCCCACTCGACGGCGATACCGACGACAAAACGTGGTGTCCCTAAGTCGGATATCGTCCAGACTTGCCTTATCTGATCCTTGAATTTATCGTTCTCAGCCCTGCTGCTTGCGATCGAGAGGAAATCGTCAACATGGAGGGCTGTGATTATCGTGCCTTGGTCAGTCTTACGAAAGTAGATGCAGGACTCGCACTGCAGACGTCTGAACCCCCATGACAGCATCATCTCGTTAACTGTCCTGTTCCATATCCTCCCCGCCTGTTTCATCCCATACAATCCCTTCATCAACATCCAAACCCAGTCTTCCTTTCCTCTTTCTTCGAATCCTTCCGGCTGCTTCATGTATTGTGTTTCGTCTTCCGGTAACACGCCGTACAGAAACGCGGTCTTGACATCAATCTGGGTCGCGTCCCACCCTTTTGCCGCTGCGAGATGGAGTAGGATACGCCAGGACTCCATGCGTGCCATCGGTGACGTCGTTTTTGAGTAATCTCGTCCCTGTATCTGTTCGTACCCACGGAACACCAGTCTCACCTTAAATCTGACTGCTTTCCCGTTCTCGTCTCTTTTAATCTTAAACACTGGCCGACCTGACCGTACCTTCTGCCCAGCGGGTACCTCGCTTCGCGGGATGAGCCTGTAGACACCCATTTTCTTTAATGATTCGAGCTCTTCTCGATAGGCCGCTTCCCATTTCGTGGAGTCACCAGATAGTTTCGCTTCCTGCCACGTCCTGGGCTCATCGGTCAGCTCAGCGGTCACGGGATCGTTACCAAACCTTTCCGCCGCAGCGAGCAAGTACTCCAAGTCATCAACCGTGGCTACATTTGCGAGATCCGGCATGGCAGGCTCGAGGTCGAGTTCTTCAACTCTTCGATCTGGGGCATCCTGCCCCTGATCGGGCTGTGGGTCCACCACATCATCCTGACCAGCAGTTCTACGGCTCGCCCTCGCTGCTCGTACGCGCTCACCTGACTCGATAGACTCCTCCACGGCTTTCTGCACACGGGATTGTGCTCCTTCCGGGTCCGCTCGTGCCGTGGGGGTACGAGTACGGGTAGATCTGCGTAACTGTTGAGGGTTCTGAGGGTTTCGCTCTTCGATTTGGGCGTCGAGAGTTGGATGAGGCGCTGAGTCAGTGGGTAATGTGTCGTAGTCATTGTACGGATCAACTTGGGGGCTCCTTACATCATCAGGGCTGGAATGAGTTTCGTCGCTCTGCGGAGTACGGTTCGGAGAGTGTTCAGATGGCCGTGGGCTGTCTTTGTGACTTTCAGAGAACCTTACGTGGAATGATTCGTATATTCTTCCGGTCTTCGGTTCATAGCATCTGTATGTCTTCGAGTTGTAGCCATATCCTATCAGGATACACTCTATCGATCGAGCGAAGATCTTTGGGTTGTGAGATGCGAGTATTAATACGAACGCTTTGCAACCTATCTCTTTCATGTACGAGTAGTCTGTTTTCCGTCCCGTCCATGCTTCGTGAGGGGTAGTGCCGCTTAGTGACTTTGATAACGTGCGTTTGTGGAGATGCGATGCGGTAAGGTAAAATTCGTCCCACATGTTTGGTGGACATCTGGTGGCGATTCGCATAGCTCTCGCCTTTCCCATAAGCGTTCTATGCATTCGTTCCACTTGTCCGATGTGTGCTGACGTGTAAGGTGCTCCGAATTGTTGTTCTGATCCTTGCGATAACAGCCACGCATTCATCTCGTGCCCAGTGAGCTCCCCGTCATGTCCGGTACGATAGACTCCGACTTTCTGTTGAGCCTCGTTTTCCCTTGCTACTTGCCATGCTTTTAGATGCGTTATCGCATCCCCCTTTCGCTTCAGTAGAATAGACCAGTGCTCGCTAGTAAAGTCGTCGACCAAATTCATTATATAAGAGTAGCCATTACAAGATATGACGGCTTGTGGACCGGTAAGATCTACCCAGACAATCTCCAGTTTGCGCTTCGCCTTCCGCCCCTCCTCCCGCACCTTAGGGACTGCGTTTCGGGTCTGCTTTCCGAGAACGCAAGAGTCACATTTAGGCGGTTTGGAGGTGTGGATAGAGGGTGTACCTGGAATGATTCCAGCTCTGGCCATATCCGTGATCGTCTGGAAATTTGCATGCCCAAGGCGGCGATGCCACATTTCCAGCCCGGCGGTGTGTTGGGACACGAAGGCGTGGTGCTCTGTGGTTGCGTCGTCGAGTTTGATCGAATAGAGTCGTTGGTTCGAGATAAGTGGACCTCGTGCCACTAGCGTGCGAGTAGAACGGTCGATGATTTTGACAGATTCGTGGTCAAAGACTGAGTCTAAATTGGAGCGTGCAGCAAGTGCGCTTACAGATATGAGGCGTACAGTGGCATTCGGGATGTAGAGCGCGTCCTCTAGTAGAATGTCCGCTCCTTTCGCAATGTGTAGGCGGATTGTGCCCATTCCGATTGCCGTTACGGAGGATCCCCCAAGACCTTTTACTGTTCTAGGGGCGATAGATCGTAGAGTCTGGAAGTCGTTACGGCATGGGGATATGTGCACTGTGGCACCCGAGTCTACTAAGAACGGAATGTTCCTTACAGAGGTGACAGGGTTACGCTTCTGCTGGTAGACCGGACAGACGTCTGCGGCCATTATATGCTCTTTGATAGTTGATGCATATTGGTCCCAGTCCACGTTGGTATGGCTCTCGTCCATGTGGGCCATGAAACCGGCATGCTCCCATATTTCCGTGGTGCTCTGGTCCATCTTCGGGGTGATAGATGCGACGCCTGCGAACAAGGTATTGTCCGAAGGAGCTGGGAGTTGTCCGAGTTGCGTGGGATCCACGTACCACATCTTGCCGTCGAGTCCTGTAACGGCCACGAACGTCTTTTCGGTGGTGGGCGAGGTCTTTGCTTTTGCCTTTGAGGTTTTATGTGCGGCCTGAGCTGCTTGAGCGTCAGCGATGGACTTTCCCGCCATTCCTCCTCCCTTTTGTACGCAAAACTGTTTTATATGTCCCCTACATGGCCGTTTGAGTGTAAAGCAATTCTTGCAGCACGTGGCTCCAGGACCATGATTGTGTCCTGGCAGGTCAGTATCGCGAGATCTGCCCCCCCTTGCGCTCAATGCCATAGTCTGACTCGACTTTGCTTTCGCATTCATGATGTTCTGGGCGTTTTCCATGAGAAGACGGATAGCGGCAGGGTCGCATGGCGTGGATGTCGTGCTACTGCTAATGAGGGTGGAAACGGAGTTCTGGAGCGCCTCGAACGAGGCGTCGTTGAGGCTATTAAGGAGCGCGATGCACGTGAACAGGTCTTTGTCTACCTTCCCAATGTCGAAGGCACGCCGAACGATGTCCTCAATGCGCCCAGCCGTAACAGGCAGAGGCTCCGAGAGGGAACAGTAGGTAGAGAGAGCCTCCTGTAGGAGGGCGATCTGCTTGATCGGGCCCTCCCGCTGGGCACGGGCCTTCAAGTCATCGAAACATGCCTTCGCGCCCCTGTCTGTTACGAGATCGCGGTGCTCACCTTCATCAAGAGCAGACTTAATAAAGGTGATCGCAAGGCGGTCATTCAGTCCCCAGTTGGAGTGGGCACGGGGCTCACTCTCCGCTTCTGGGCGAGGCAAAGTGTTGTCGAAGACGTATGCGTAGAGGCCGTTGAGGATCAACGCATCCTTGAGGGCATCGGTCCACTGGGTGAAGTTGCCATCAGCGCGCTTGTACTTGGGACCTTCCCAACGGTGGCGGATAACGCGTTCTGGGATGGAGGGATTGGAAGCGTCGGTGGTCGACGCGGGTGAGGAGGTCATGACGGGTGCCACGCGTGGGCAAAGACTCCGAGAATACGAGGGAGTAGAACAAGAGACAGCAGATGCGAGGTACGCGACGCGACGCGATAGACGAGATCAGAAACAGGACCCAAAGAGGTGGTCTGCGGCTTTGGCTTCAATAGTTCGACGGTTCAGAGAGATCGTCGAGCAATGCCCATAACCTGTTAGAAATGAAGCCGTGTATAGATTGTACCTAAGAACAAACGTTCAGGTTAATTCCTCAGTCTCTCTATAATCGACTAATCATTGTACTGTACCTAAGAACAAACGTTCAGGTTAATTCTAAGTGTACAGTGAGTTATGATGTCGTGTCGCTGGATAAATGTAATTACTCACCCTCAGTCTCTCTATAATCGACTGAGGGTGCTACCTATGCTGTCCTTCTATATATACGTGATCGAGACAATGGTCTTTTGGCCCTAGTGGCCAGACAAAGCATCCGTGATTGGTGTGACGAGTTCAGAGGGTGGCCACCGGTTACCTAGTATCTGTGGTGTCCACCGGTCAATTCCAACAAAATATATAGCCCTCAAATGCTACGTGTGAAGCTATATGGCTCAGGACATTATTAAAGGAATTGGACTTCCCACAAATAGCAGCAACCATTATTCATTCAGACAATGCCGGCAGCATTGCATTATCAAATAATCTGGTATCACATACACAAGCAAAACATATTGACATCCAATATTGTTTCATCAGAGAACAAATAACATGCAAAAATTTGTACCGACGCACGAAATGATAGCAGATATTTTCACCAAGGCACTACCACGTGAAAAATTCACTAAAATTCGAGAGAAGCTTGGAGTTCATCCTTGGACATCGTCGAGTGGGAGTGTTGATGGAAACAACGATTGACCTTGGATGACATCACAAACATCGTCATACAGTATGTTCTCATTATGATTGTTTTTCTTGCTCATAATGAAGTCATAATGACTTCACAATACTGTAACACAATTATCTATATACTGAGACCAGCACCAAGTTCCAGACATCTTTATATTCTCGAACTTAGGTGTGTATAAATTTAATTCTTACTTACTTTTACTGACATCTTTATATTCTCGAAAATATAACTTGTTCCACTCAATATAATCTATTCTGCCGATATGCTGCGACAAGAGAGAGGGAAATTTTGTTGAAGGAAAAGAACTATCATAGACTGAGGTGCGTATGACCATCTTATCAACCTACCCAAAATCTAATAATTAGTGTAGTATCGTCTGTTAACGGGTACATATACATACACCGAATACAGTCGTTTTACCACATCGACTAAGTATTGTCTGTTAACACCCATGCCAGCAGCACATCCATGACAGTACCACAAATATTTTGATGTGAAAGATCACAGAGTGCAACTTGACCACAGGGGTCCCAATTTGTATGCGAGGTGCGATTGGTCGGTGAAGCAACTCGGAGAGGAAAACAATGTCAGATGCAGTTGAGTGAGCAGTCCAGCCTGTGTAGGTCAACAATGTCATGTGTGTTCTCGATAGAAACATATGCAGTGAAATAAGGGCTAACGGAAGCATCAGACTGGAATTTATGTTAGGCGTAGATGGTATGAGGTGCGAAAAAGGAAGAATGCCCCGAGAGAATTGGCAACTCCGACTCGGGTTTGAGTGAATGTGGGATAAGAGGGGAAAATAGAATTCAGAGTAACGCACAGCATGAACTCTGCAAGAAAAAAATCAACGGAAACACGCATCACCCAATCATGCTCTGACGATGGTACTCAAAGAGCTTAGTAAGTACTTGTGCCCATGATTTGCTTGTGAAGATATCCATTCATGACATTTCGATGCCAATATCCAATCACAACTACGAAAAAGTTGAGTATGTACTTGTGGCCGTGATTACCACTCGGCTGTGAATTGCTCGTGAAGACATCCATTCATGGCATTTCGATGCCAATATCCACTACAAAAAAGTTAATACATCCGTTTGTCACCTTCCCCAATACAAATTGAACACATCCGAAACCAGGTTCAACAAACACATCACCGCCCACACCAATACCCAGCCCACGGGGAGTACCGCTGCTGACCAACCGGCGGCAGAGGCGGTGGCCCCAGAGGCAGGAGAAACCCACCCTGCCTCTGACTCTGGGCTTACTCATATCTCACCTTCTCACACTGAGGTGGCGGTAAGGCTTGGAATTGACACCCTGTCCCCTGCCTCAGCAGGCTGTTGGAGCGCATACAGACTTGTATTTTCAGAGCATGCGGAGCCGAGGGGGAAGGCGCGATGACCCTCGAACATTTCGCACACGGATCGCGCGAACAATGCTTGTGTCCGTGTTTGTGTTGGCTGGGGTGGAGGTGGAAGGTCGGTTGCGGGAATTTGTGCGGCGATGCGGTTTCGGTGCGCACGGGCCTCCTTGCATTCCGTGGACGAGGTCTTGGAGCGTGGCCGTTTGCGGGAGGAGCATGAAGGCAAGGGAGGGGGGGAGAGCCAAACTCCGAGGGAGACGGAGTCGTCGTGTTTCAAAGAACATGTGCAAAGAAATACTGCGGATCTGTCCAAGGTGAACGATGATAAGGAGGATTGGTGATGGGTTTGGC